>VZDJ01000668.1:1156370-1271758 GCA_008694505.1 Cyanoderma ruficeps | reverse complement strand
ATATATATATGTGTGTGTGTATATTTGTATTTATCTTTCACAATTTGAAATTGTGTATTTGTATGCTAGAGAAACAGAGAAACATTCTGCATTTCCTGTGTGTATACAGTTTCACATTTTCTGTATCAAACTAACACACCTGAAATTTTTAAAAGTGAAATTTTTTTTAATTATTAGAAACTGTGCTCCATGGCAAGAAGAAAATATACCTTCTTGCAAAGTAGTTGACAAAGAAGTGGTTCATATCAAGTCTTAGAAGCTCTTTTATTTGATATTTGACTACATGTAAGTAGCAACTAAGATAATGTTCCAAATGATGATTTGGCTTGTAGTTGACTGCGTTCAAGAATGCAAATTCCTGAACAAACACAACATCAACTAATTTGTTCCTCATCATCGTCCTGGATACATGTATCTAGACAAATTCAAATAATGTATTAAAAGTACTTCTAGGATAACTTCTGTGATTTTTGTGAAATTTACAAATTAATGCTTTCAAATATAATTTCTCAAATCAGGATCCCACAGAGTCTCTGAATATCAGCATTCAAGTTTCTGGTTTTGAACTGATTGCATGAAGGACCTGGCCCAATAATATAAACAGCACATTGAGAATTGAAAAAAATAAGGAATAGACAACTATATTAGACTTCTGGCAAAGGACACCTTCATATGAAAATATGAAATTGCATTATCAGTCAAAAGAAAGTTATTACTTTGAGAATTTTTTTTGAAAGAAACATCTTTAATTTTTAGAAGAAAATTAAAAATATTGTTATTTTTATGGAAACTCTTCTTTGTATATGATCAAGCTCTTTTATGTCCAAGATGAGGAATAGTAATTAGGAAAACAACTTTAAATTACAGCTTATTTTTTTCCATTCTTTTCTTTTTTCTTTCCTTCTCCTGGAATATACTACAATAACAGAAGCAATGTCTGGCAGCAAGTCATAACTATCCTTAGTTTTGAAAGTAGAAATTCTACTGCATTTACCTTACTGGAGTAGAAAAAAAGAAATAGCAGAGTTGTAAGTAACATTGTGGAACGGCCATAGACTGATGTTTGCAGTGCACTTCAGCAATGTACAAAAAATAAGATTTCCATGGTTTTCTCCCAAATCTACCAATAAGTACCACAGCTTAAAAGCCAGAAAAAATAATTTAAATATAATCTGATACCAATTTTTATCCATGTAATACACTCTCACAAGCCCTATCATAAGGAAACAGGTCTTGTCTACATGATAATTTTGAGAAGTAAATCTATTTTTGTTTTCATTTCTATTTACTAAAAATAATTTTGTCATTAATTTTCTCATCTTGCTTGTTAAGCTCACATGAAGTCCACTGATTTTATCAATACATACTATTATATGCCTTGCAAGAGAAAAAAAAGAGCAGTACATTTACTCAAGAGTACCTTATTAAAGCCATGTTGTCTGTGTAACTGAAAAATGAACAAATCCACATATTTAAAACTGTTCAGTAGAACAAAGATCTCTCTTCAAATTTAGGTAAGTTTCTGATTGTTTCACAATTTTTTTAAATATACTGTTTTGAAATTGCGGGACCCAGACAGAATGATACTATAGGAAGGAAAAAATCTCTAAGAAGAAAGAAGTAAAAAATTTAAATATATTTTTGACAGCCATGGTCGCCACGCTTACCTATATAAGCTATAGCCCTTATAAATTACTGGGAACAGTGGGAGAGAAACAGAAACACTGATGATATTTCATTCAAATTACCATGAAAAGAATTCAAATAAATTAACATTGAAAATTAGCAAATAAAGATTCAGATAGGGCTGTTTTCTGAGCACAGTTTCTTATATATTTATACTGCTAATGGCTAGATACAGATTTCAATGTTGCTTAGGTGCCCTAGGCATTCTGTGCCAAATTGGTGTGTTTGAACTTGAATATTTCCTCTATGGAATAATACAGATGAACCATGACAGACTAATACATATAAAGAAGGATATATTTAAAAATATATCCTCCAGAGTTCTAAGGGAAGGTCTTCAAGGAATCCTTATTCTAATACTGTGTAAAACACTAATACCATTTTAACACTAATATACTGAACCTGAAGGCTACTGCCTAGCTGTGTATTAAGTTCTACACAGGCACAGACATATAGCACTTACTTTTAAAAAAAGCTTCTCTTTTATTTGAAATTCCAAAAGTTGTTTTTTATACCTTACACTTTAACACTTAAGATAAGATTCGCTACAATTTCACAAGAAAAATTTTCAACCATGCAACTTAATAAGCTTATTCTTCACATGCCTTTTCCATTTGTAGGTGTGCTAGCCACATTAAAAGACTAGCCCCAGTAGACTTGGTAATTAAGCCTTGGGTGTCACTAGAGTGGTAAATTCTTATGAAGTAAATTGTCATTTCAAAGACAAGAAATAGTGAAAATGTCAGATTTGCAAAGGATTTCATTAGTTTTGTGTCTTTGTCTAAGAAAAAGCCATCAATACAAACTGTAGCTCTTCTGCCATTAGGGAATCTTTGTGTTAACAGAGCAAGACTGCATCTTTAGACAGTTCAGGGCTCTTGTCAATAAAATCTAATGGAGAATAAAAAAAAAACTTGGGAGTCTTTTACCAAAAGTGCAGGCTATTTTCCGGGCTAAGTCCAATTAATGATAATGGGGAAGTACTGTTTAAATTCTCTGTGCATGAGTTCTACTAAAAGACACCATGAAATGTAAATTCTGGGGTAAGAATGAACAAAAAAGTAGCAGAAGACTATTTCAGAGTTCATTAAGTGCAAGATTATCTGCTTTTTCATCTTCCAGCTTCTGTGAGAAACAGTTAAATGGGAACCAAAGCAAGGTAATTCTTAGTGTATAAGCTTCAGATAGAGCATCCTTTAGCATGTGTAGGACTTTAATTTCAGGTATGCATTTTAGCAAAGTAGTAACAGTAATAGTTCTTTGATTCTGGACTTTATTTCTGAAAAAAAACTTGATGCATTTTGGGTATGTTAACAGTCTTTCATCACATAAGTTTTTTCTGTCTTTCTCTGAATTTGTTTTGTCCATGAAGTAGGAATTAAGTGACTACACTGATATCTGTAGAGAATCATTAGTTAGGGATTGGAAAGTTTTGCTTAGCCCTTTTCTAGATGGTGGGGAAAAAAGGCAGAAAATGGTGTTCTACTACAAATTTTCTTATCACAGTGACTAGTAATAATTCAAATTCTTTTCCCCTGATTTTACTATGCAATGAAAATATAAATTTACATGTTTTTATTTCATTAAACATACTGTCTCTTTAGGTTCTTCTGTATGCATTCATGAACACTGTATTTGGCTATTGACCACAGTTAGCTCTTTCACTAGAAGAATATTTGTGCTGGAACATAAAATTAGTTGGGAAGAATGGCAGAATTAACATATTGAGAAAGGGGAGTGAGGAGGTGCCTATGTGGGTGATCTGGAGTTGTGGGTGTAACCCATGGGGCAGCTGAGCAGCTGCTCACTCAGGCTCCACACCCTCTACATCCACTTGAGCAGAGATAAAGTCAAGGAGGAATAGAAACAAGAAATCTTAGAGATCAAGATTAGGAAAAATAAATAATACAATAAATATTAATAACAGATAATATTTATTCTTTAGTAAGTGAAGGGTAAGTGGAAAAAAAACAAAAAACAAAAGAAGAGAAATATAGGCAGTCCCAGATCCCATGGGCTGACCAATACTCAGTCAGTTTCTGAGTAAAAGATGGCTAGCCCTGCTAAAATCCTCTCTTCCCTCTTTTATTGATGAACATTACATTATAAATTTTTTTGGTTATTTTGAATCATCTGCCCAGTTCCCTCCCAAACTATTGTGCACCCACAATCTACTCAGTGTGGGGACAGAGAAATCCTTGATGCTATGCAAATGCTGTTCAGCAAAAGCTAGAAAATTAGTGTATTATCAGTAGTAGTGAAGTTAAAAATTCTAATATATAAAAGATGCTTTGAAATAAAATGGAAAATTGACTCTGTCGCAATCAAGCCAAATACACCTAGGGAGTTTAAATAATAGGCTCTTTAAAAATTAACTCATTTTCTGAAAACCTCAGATACAAGAATCATAGAATTATGGAGGAACCATCAGGTTTTATCTTTTCTTTTTTACCCCTACTCTATATATCTATGGGTATTACAAANAAAAAAAAAAAAAAAAAAAGGCACTTAACCAGGGAATTTAGTAAAAATAGTATTAGTAGAAATCATATATGCCAACATTAGAAGGCAAGAGAAAAAAAACTATCATGATATATGTCAAAAAGTCTCATGACTAGTTTTAAGTTAGCTTCTTGATATTTTGATTCGTATCTCATTATCTTCAAAATTTTGAGAGTAACTTGAAGAACTTTTCTCTCAAAGAAATTGGAACAAATTTCTGTATTAATTTCAGTTTACCCCAAATTTTCAACGTTTGTATATAGACACACCAGAATCCAAGAAGGTGTGGGAATTTTTTTCAGTGTGCTATATGGCATTGTCTTCCTATAAAATAATCCACAAACTGAAATTTAGATCTTTTTATACTACAGTACTTTGGAACTTTAAGAATCAGCCAGATGCAGCTTCCAGAAGCTGACATGAAAACTGTTAAATCTAAGATGCTTTAGAAGCATAATAGAGAAATCAGCAGTATAATCACACTTACTATTGCTACCACAATAGCACCAATCCTTATTTGTATTTACATATGCTAATGTACAGAGACATGCAATTTCAGTGAAGCACTATATGCTGTGCAGGTAAAAGTTTACACAGAAATTAGAACTCAAACACTTTTAAAATAAATTTGCAATTTAAAAAAATTATTTCAAAAGTTGACAGTGAATCAAAGGTTAATATGCCTTAAAATAAAACTTTTCAGCAATGTGAAATATTAGTTACACCTATAAGAATTTACTTTAGAAAAAAAAAAGAGAGGGGAAACATAATACATAAATAACTGTGTCTCAGTAATTTACAGGTCTTTGTGATCACAGTTGCACCTAATCTGTGCATATTATTTAGAGGCACAGGGTCATTTTTCAGATGTATCACTGAACTAATAAAAGAAGAAGACCTTTGTTCCGAGCAAAGAGGGATATCTTTAAATTTTATTATTAATATTCTTAATAATAGTGAAACAAAATACACATGCTTCCATGATATGTTGACTCTCCAAAAGCTTTTATGAGTCTTAGGGTTTTATATAATTTTCCAAAACCAGGTAATCACCATAATGTTACCGTACTTTGGAAAATGCATACACATAGTGTCTGCATAAGATTTAACAGTCTAAATGGCTTATTAACTCCCATCTCCAGATGAGGCACATTTATGTTTTAAAATAAATAATAATAATTCTTGCTTATTTTACTGCTAGTAGAAGATTCTTCTGCCATGCTGTGGAAAGAAGCACTGCCTACAATACACAGAAGTAAACTCCAAACTCCAACCTTGTGGAAATGCGCTTTATCTATTTATTGAGCAAACTGAATCACTATTAATTTCTTTACTTTTCTTACGGTTAATACATCATTGGAGCATTTTTCAGTCGTCAATAGTCAGCATGTTAGAGATATGGCTCTGTATACCTCTACTTTAAGTATATTTCCAGGACAGTTCAAATGAGGAAAATTGTTACTGACCATCATTTCAGACTTAAACCAAACACGATTCAGGGAGGACACTCCAGATCATGAATCTTTAACATTTTGTACATTGGCAGGAAAGAAATGTCCAACAGAAAATATACTGTTTATATCCCAGGGTACTAATTTCACTTATGAGAAAGAATAACTGGATTAAAGGCCTATACAAAAGTTCATGCAATTCTGTCTTTTTTCAGTAAAAATTTCAAAGTTAGGACTTTATATTTCCATTTTTCATGGATCTATAATTTTGCTACAAGAAATTCGCACTTACTATTTTTAATCTATGAAGACATTGGGCATCAACATTACAGGCAGCTGACCATTGTTGATGAACTGACATACCATGCTCCTCTGGTTTCCAGGTCCTATGCTATGTAAACTCTACTCCTGGATTGTTGAATTGGCTCTGTTGTAGTCAGAGAACTGGTGAAATGAGCTACTTACAACACTGACTGTGGCTTAGTGCATTTGGAGGCTATCACAAGATCCTATTTTTAGCAGTTTTAACACGCATTTTTTTCCCAGCACTAGTGTTCTCAAGCTGGGACCTTGTACCAGGAGATATGTCCATGAAACTCCAAATCCATAAGTCCAGGTGCATTTTCTAAGATACTGGGTGAGAAGATACTCTTGATCGTTCCATATGGGCCTCTTCTGCATGCCCAGATGCCATCAGAAAATTGGAGGGGGTCTGAAGGTGTGGTGGGGTGACTAGAGGGTGGTGGTGTGTGTTAATGCTTTTTCTAACAGCACATCATTACCGGGAAGGAAGAAGAAGGAAATCACGTGGTGGATTAGCAGAAGGGTAGAGTGTGACATATGAAAACTGTTGAGATCAATTACTATCCTGCTGTAAATGAATATAATGCACTGGACAGTCAGTATGTCCTAAAGCACAAAGAGGCAGCATTGAAAAGCAAACTGTCCTTTAAAATTTTTCTGCTGAAGGGAATCCCATCACTACTCAGCCTAAAATACAAACTAATATCCTGAAAAAATACTGAAAGGGAGAAATTTTAGTCTCCAATGCAAAGATAATTTGATGTAAAAGATTAGGCAGAGTCAATGCTTTTTTCAGTGATTCTGATAAAAAAGAACATCATAGAAAGATAAGAGATCTCTGTGGCAGAACTATGTGCAGAAAATAATGTGAATATTGCAGTCATTGCAAAGTCAGTTCTTACTGCTTCAAAACACTCCATTTTATGATTTTATTTAATTAAATGTTAGCAACTCAAATGAAAGACACAGAAAACAGTCAAAACATGTATTTAGTATAAGCAAACTTTAGTACCCCAAAAGAGATGGGTGGAAAAGGCTCTACCCGTTAAATCATGTGGTTTAGTCTTTAACTCAGACAAGTGGAAAAGTCGGTAACTTCACACATCATGAATTAACTAATATTGTTATACTTACAGTTGAAAAGCAGTAGTACCCAAATGTATGAAGTCACAACCCCTTTTGCTTTTATTTCACAGATTTATGCTTATTTCTGTGAAAAGACACATGGGATATGTATGATATTCTATGATACCTACAAACTATGTGTGTTGTTGCTATGTTATGGTATGGGTATATTTTAATGTACAGGTTAGAAGGCTGAATGGCTAGCTGCTAGCTGGCCATTCACCTCTTGCAAGTGACTGTTTTTATGTGCTGGGTTGACCCTGGCTGGCTGCCAGGTGACCACCAAAGCCTCTCTGATTTCCCTCTTCAACTGGACAGGGAAGACAAAATGTAATAAATGAAAACCTTGTGGGCAATATAAGGACAGAGAGAAAACTCAGCAGATGTAAAACAGACTCAGTTTGGGGAAATCAGTTTAATTTAAAATCAGAGTATGATAATGAGAAATAAAACCAAATCTTGAAAACATCTTCCCCCACCTCTTCCTTCTTCCTGGGCTCAACTCTGTTCCCAAACTGTCTACCTCCTTCCCTCAGTGGCACAGGAGAATGTAGAATGCAGGTTGTTGGTTCATCACATTGTCTCTGACCCTCCTTCCTCCTGACATCTTTCCCACGCCTAGCAGAAGATCCCTCCCATGGGTGATAATCCTCCATGAAATTCCCCTTCCCACAGACTGCTCTTCTTGAATTGCTTCACTGTGGGTCCCTTCCACAGGATGCAATCTACCAGGAATGGGCTGCACCAGCATGGGTCCCCTGTGGAGTCACAAGTCCTGTCAGCAAACCTGCTCTAGCATGGGTTCCTCTCTCCATGGATTCACATCCCCTGCCAGGTGTCTGCTCCAGTGCAGGCAACCCACAGGGTCACTGCCTGTTTCAGGCATCCACCTGCTCCAGCATGGAGGTCACAGGATGCAGGTGGATATGTCCTCCACCGTGGACCTCCTAGGCTGCAGACATACACCCTTCCTCATCACAGGCTTCAGGGGAATCTCTGCTCTGGTGCCTAGAGAACTTGCTCCTCCTCTTTCTCCACTGACCTTGGAGTCTGCAGAGCTGCTTCTCTCACATTCTTTCTCCTCTGTTTTGGATGCATTTGCTCTTGTGCAGCAGCGTTTCTCCCCTTCTCAAATCCTTCATTTCCACAACACTATCAATGTCTCTGATGGGCTCAGCAATGGTCAGCAGCAGCAAGTCCATCTTGGAGACAGCTGGTGCTGACTTTATTGCATATGGAGAAAACTTCTAGCCTTGTAAGTCCACCGCTACGAAAATCTTGGCACACCAAAACAGTACAGAACATTTAAAATATAGAGTACATGTGCCATATAATTAGATTTCACATAAGAATTTTAGCATCTCCAAGTGAACACTCAATCCTTTATTCTGTTGATCTCCCAGTTTATTGTCTGAAATCAGTATGTGTAACATATCACTTAAAATTTTACAAAATGTCATCTTTACCTACAGTGTAACAATCTTACTAGTTTGTCTATTCAGTCTATTCAGTATCCTTCATTTGAATGAAGGTTGGTAAGGATTAAAATTTTCCAAACTTTGCAGGATTCTTCCTGTACATATTCATCATACTCTAGATTTGTAGAATTTAAGCAACATGATTTTCTTTATATGTTACAGTACTATCCTGCAGAAATGGTCATAATTCTTCTCAAAGTAAATTTTTTTGCTTCCAACGTGGCTCCTCATAATAGGAAATGCTTGCAGAATTGCACATTTGGTTTGTATTTTTGTTTTTCTGGTCCTCAAACAGTGAAAACAATCTGCATACAATCTGATTAGGTAACAGCAGCAACACACATAATACGAGGTAGAAGTCAGACTGCTTAAAGTTAGTAAATGCAAGGTAAAAAGAGATACATTTCCAAGAATAGACACCTAAGAGTGCTATGGCAGGGGCAGTAGTAGTTTAAATAGTACTTAGAGCTAAACTGAGAAATAGCCATATGGAAATACAACACTCACTTAATTGAAAAAGCTCATAATTATTCCTGTAAGCAACTCTAGCACGTACACTACCAACCCCACCTCATGAAAAGAAAGATCTTTGACAGGTATGTCACATGTGACTAGTAGCTGTGTTGCCTTTGCAGGAAGATCACTAGGAAGACTCTGAATTTGACCTGAGATTTGTGGCTGCAGGAAACAGAGACGATGGCTAGTGAAGATGTGGGTCGTGAGGGAATTCAGAGCTAAAAAAGATGCAGGATTTGAGGTGCAGGAGTGTTACTTGATACAAGGGTGCTACAAGGATCATCCTTATTCCATATTACATTCTATTAAAGGGGGGTAATATATTTACATATTCTCTTATATCACATCAAAAATATGTTGTTAAAAAAAAGCAAGGAGAGCCTTGAAACACGGAAAAAGAGATTTTTTTTTCCTTCTTCAGATATATTTTTTTCAATAAAAAACAAATACCCTTATTTACTCTAGAACCAACAGACAAAAGTTTGACATCAACAGTCAAAAAAATTAATTGAAAACATAGAGTTTTTAAAGTTAAAATTTGATCATGTAGACATATAAAGGGCAGGGCATAGACCTCTTGGCAGCAGTATTAAAAACTACTTCTGTGTTGAGCTTGCTTGTCAGTACCCACAAACTCGTCAGAACAACAGTTCAACCAACTACTACCACAGTAGAACCTAAATCAGTACATGCATGTTTTTAACTATAGCATTTTTATTTGTTTACACTTAATATAGGATCTGTCTTTATTCATAATATTAAGGGAGAATATTTGTAATACTGCACAAGAACAGTATTAACAGCTAGGATCTATTTAGTGTGGTTTAAATGTAAGTACACTTAGTTAAGTATGGGTTTGAAGGCAAATATGAAAGTTCAGTATTCTCCCACAGATTTGTTTTTGCTCAGGATAGAGCATTTTGTAAATGTTACTAAGCCTCTTCCCTTGTGTAAGTATATTGATTGCATATGTGTAGCTCTTTATCTCTTCTGCAAATAAATCTCATGCACAGCCAACATAGGAAATGCAAAAGACCATCTGGGCATCATTGACCCACTCTTCTCAAATCTGGCAGACAGTTTAGCATACAGTTTATTTTTTTTAGGGTATATAGTGCACTATCCTGACATCTCAGAAAACATACTCAGGGGAATGCTGGTTTTTTTAGTATGTCAGTACAGAATTTCATTAAAATTGTCTGCCTGAATATGCTGTTGCACCCAAGCTTGGGTTTTTCACCTTTGATTTTCAAAGCCTCACAAAAAAATCCTCAACAATAAAGGTGTTTGGTGTTAAAAGTTTGAAACTGGATACAGACAAAAAATGAATACTTAAACCCCTATACAATCAATCATTTGGTCTGGGAGGGAATGTGATTATGTTTGTATTACATGGCTGTATTGAGATTTTGCCTAAATGTATACAAGTTTCCCCATTTGCTAAAGGATCAGAAAGGAGTATAAAGATAATTTAGCTATGTTTATGTCTCTCCTATTGTTTAACCTGATGCTTTGGTTCTGTAGGTTATAAGTATAATAATTACTGACACTAACTTCCTACTCAATATCAGACAAAATTTAGACAGTGTTGAGGAAAATCTAAATTAAAGCATATTCTACTGGGTGTGTTTCACTGGAAGAAACTCAAAAATAGTCTTCAGCTGCAAGGTGTTTCAAACTGACTGAATATTCTTTTTGTTTAAATGGAAAAAAAAGTAAAGTCTGAACACACACTAAATAATTTTGAAATAGAATAACTTGTGAAAAAATGTACTCTGTAAAATTACTATAAGAAATAAAACATAACCACTTCTAGAACAAGTTAACTATTCCATTCTTACCTGTGATTATCACACTGCTAGTTCACTGTCAGAAATATATGCCAAGCAGACAAGTCAGAAGGCTGGGACAGATTTTCCTTTGCGACCTGACTGTTTAAAACAATCTGCTTTTGGCAGAGAAATCCTTTCTGTCCATGACAGCAAGTAGAAAATTCCATCAAGTTAGAGGGAGGCTGAGGGAAGTCAATCTGGCTTTTGCACAATGCAATGAGAAATGCCGAGTCTCTTCTCAATACTAAATCTAGGAAGACCCTCAGGTTGGTTTAATTCATACTGATACCTGTGTTATTCAAGTTCTGTCTGGTACAGCTCATTTTTGTAGAATAAACTGGCCTATATGCTGAGATGTTGTGGTAATATCATCCTACCAGAATAGAGTCATGATAGGAGTTTCTTAGGAAGTGTGGGACAAATAGCTTATCCTAGTTTGTCAGTAGTGCTGCTATCATGACAATTTTCAACAGGAGAACTGTTATCTCTGCAAGGAGCTATGAGTTTGGTCTTAAGATTTCTTGGAAATATAGTCCACTTATAATAGATATGGTTGTTAACTTAAGGAATTAAGGGTGATGAAAAAGTGCAATTCAATTATCAGGATCAGAACTAGTATAGGCATATTAACTCTGGATGGTAAGAAATTCACTTCTAGCTGACTGGATACCCTGGATTTGGGTGGGATAGAATTACTTTCTTCTCAGCAGCTATAAAACAGTTATAGTGCTGTTTTGGATTCAGAATAAGAATAGTGTTGTTAACACACTGATGTTTTGGTTTTTCGTAGTCATGTTTATCCCAAATCAGAATTTTTATGCGTCATGCTCTGCCACTGAGGAGGGGAGCAGAAGAAATTGGGAGGGAGCACAGCTGTGACAGGTGACCAGAAGGATATTTCACACCATAGAATGTCATGCCAAGTATATAAAGAGTTACTTGGAAGAGGCTGATCTGGGTTTGGGAATGAGGGTTTGGGAATGGGGCTTCTGGCATGGGCCAGTCAGGGATGAGCAATTGTATTGTGTGTCCCTTGTTTGTCCCTTAATATTATCATCACTATTATTATTCACAATCTTTACTGTATTTTAATTTATTTTCAATTATTAAATTGTTCTTATTTCAACATCAAAGTTTAATTTTGATTCTCTTCCTCATTGCACTGAGGTAGGGGAAGGGGGAGAGAGTGGGGGTTGAGTGAGCAGCTATGTGGTACTTAGGTTTCAGCTGGTTTAAAACTACAACACTTGAATAGCCAAACTTTTCTGTGTGTATCTGTTTCCTTTTACACTTTTTATCTTCTCTCCCTGAGAGGAGTATCATGAAAAGTATCTTGTTTTCTGGCAAGGGAAGTTCTGTTTTGGCCTAATTATATTATTTTATATAGTGCCAGAGTCACAAATGACTGACCAGAAAAAAAAAAAAAATCCAGTAAGTTATGGATGAAATTTGACATAAATTTACTTTTACTATAGTGTTAGAAATTATTAAGAGCAACAATCTCAGGCACATTTTATCTATTGTAATCTAAAAGATGATTCATGTATAGACTTTTTAACTTTACAAACAGAATTTCCTCTCACATTCTTCCTAGGAGGAGAAAAATAGTGTTAAGAAGTTGTAAAAGGATACAGGTTTTTTGGTTTTTCTTTTTCCCCGAGAGTTTTATTGTATTAGTAGCTCCATTGGTTTTTCAGTAATAAAACCTCAATACATTAATTTTTTTATTATACACAAATTTCATAGCGTAAGGAGGTTAATTCTAGAGGACAGGTTTCAGAGCAGTAATACCTCACCTGGTTTTCATTCTTATTTGATAAGATACAGTTATAAAACACATCTTTTTGAGATGAACTAGAGGAAAAATAATTTCTATAATTATGGTCAAACCATGTTATGATTGAAAATCCTGATAGTCTCACATATTTGATCATCAAATCACAGCATTTTATAACTGCAGGAAGCCTGGAAACCTTGCAGTCTTATTCAGCAGTGCTTTGCACAAAGCACAGCTGCAGAAATCCTGTGTAGGAATGGTGCAATACTTTGCTTCACCATCATAGTGCTTGAATATCGTCTGACATGTTTTCTGACTTGGCTTGTCCTTTTGCAAGGACACTTCTCTGCAGCAGCAGAACACTAAGTTCTTTTAGATGTTATTTGCACAGTTACAAAAATAACTTAGAGTAAACAAGTAAAAATATATTGTCTGTCCCTCATCCAAGACAAAACCCACTCCTGAGTAGTTCTATAAAGTAGTTCTACAAAGACAAAAGAGAAAACTGTGCTTTTAATGCACATTTAACTGAATGTATGAGAGATCATGGACTCACAGAATGGTTTGGGGTGGAAGGGATCTTAAAGATCATCTAATTCCAGCTCCTCTGCCATGGACATAAAACCTTCCACTAGGACAGGTTGCTCAGAGCCACGACCAACCTAGTCGTGGCTCTGAGCCAACACTTGCAGGGATGTGGAATCCACAACTTCTCTGTTCCAACAAGCTGTTCTAGTGCCTCACTGTCCTCATAGTAAAGACTTTCTTCCTAGTACCTAATACTAGCATATCCTATTTCAGTTTAAAATTATTCCCTCTTAATCCTATCACTACAAGTCCTTGTAATAAGTCCCTCTCCAGCTTTCTTGAAGCCCCTTTCAGATACTGGAAAGTGTTCTAAGGTCTCCCAGGAGTCTTTTCTTTTTCAGGCTGAACAACCCCTGAGGTCTATCAGCCTGTATTAATAGGAGAGGTGTTTGAGACCTCTGATCATCTTTGTGGTTCTCCTCTGGACTCACTCCAGTGGGTCCATGTGTTTCTGGACCATGTTGGTACCCTCATAGCTGGAAGCAGTACAGCAGGTGGGATCTTCATCTTCTCTATCCCTATCTTGAACAATAGGTAAATTTACAAGAGATATGGTTCCATACTGGGCACAAAATTTAGACTTTCAGAAAAGATTTTGGAGGAAGATGACACTAAGGGTAGTGCTTATTCTATGGAGGATATCCATCCAGAGAGCAGTTTCAAAACTAGTCTACAAAGAAAGAAAGGATATTTAATTTCTGTAGGTATTTATCTGAATCTGAGGACTCACAAGGTGCAATGATGACACTGAGAAGAGCAAGCAGACCCTGCTTAACAGCCTAAGAAAGGAAACAAGTACTAGAAACAAATTCACCACTCCAAAAAAAGAAATCCATGGAAGAATGTCACGTCTAAATCTCTGTGAGAGATTTTAATAGTCACTCTCATAATGTCTCAGCAAATGAAAGGAAGAAAATAAGTTTAGGATTGCCTCCTGAGGCCCTCTTGATAAAGTATGACATATGGGCATTCTGAGATCTGGCCACAGACAACAATCCCCTGCAAGATCTAGGCAACATTTCAATTTCCAGGACAGCCCACTGAGCTGGTGGAGGGCTCTGCGCTGAAATTCTTAGATAGGCCTTGCAGAATCCCTCCTTGTTAAAAATCTGTTCTCTGTTTCATTTGAGATTCAACATGGTAACAAGCAGCTCACTCATTATTTCAGGAGAATTTAGCCAGGAAGCTTAATTAATACAATTCCTTTAGGAAACAATAATGGAATGTTTTTATCCCTTGAAACAGTGTATTAAATATATTGCCTGTGCTAGATAATAAAATGAGTCAGTCAGCCTGGAATGACTTGCTGTTAAACTAGAAAAATGCCCAGTGCTTAAAAAGGTAAAATATATATGTTATTTTTAAAATGTGATTAAATGAAGCAAGATGCATGAAATGAAATTAAATGAAATGCAAGAAATCAGACTACAAAATATTCTGCTTCCATTTTCTAATTGAATATGTCATTTTGTCATTGGTTCATTTTCCTAAAAGGGGATACTTTGTACGGCAGAGAGATGACACGGGTCCAAGCCCCAGATGGAGGGTCAAGTCCCTGCCTCAGAATCCAAGTCCTGGAAATTCTTACTGAGGTTTCTGTTTCAGTGGGATTTCCTCTGGATTTTATTTCAGTATAATTTTTAGAGAATTGGTCCTATATTTTGAATCAGATCTTCTTAAAGAGAACTTTTTTGGTATGGGATTTGTATGGCAAGGCTATTTGTCTCATCCTGTGTCTCCAATTCTATAAATGTATCTATAAATGTTTGTTTAAAAGAAGACTTTTATTCACAAATTTAAATAAAAGGGTTGACTTAGTTACATGAGAACCTTAAAGGAATATTTAAAAAAACCTCAAAGAGTTTGCTAAATAAATACAAAAGACACAAAAATTTTTCTGGGGTGAAGAGGTTAAGGATGTAGTTAGCTGCAGTCATTAAAATGTTCAGTGTTTCATGTGGTTTCACTCATAGTATTAGGTGAGAACAGACATATTCAGAACAGGTTATGATTTTTTCCTCTGGCTTTGTGTATTCCTTCTTCTTTATTTTCTTAACTTTTATACCACTGAGGAAGCACAAATATAGCAACTGTTTTTCCTTCTATATTCCTATTTTTAGTATAGAAGATGGTAACAATACAATCTGGTCTTTTGATTTTCTTAATCCCTCACAATATATTTCTGAACTTTCCTGAAGGTGTTTGGTCTTAGGGTTTATTTGGTCTTAAGCGTCTTCTGTCATTAAAATCTTAAAATGAAGGAATCTAGTTGAATAGAAAAATGAATTAACTTTCACTTTGGTTTCTTCTGTATCAAAGGTCATACTTCTTTTTAAAATTTTTATTCCTCTGAGAAAATGATATTTTTTTGTCCTCTCATGGTGGTAGCAATTAGTAAAAAAATAATTAGGACTGACTACAGTTGCAGTAACTTCTGTGTAACTAACAGAGTTACACAGAATTTTCCAGTTCAGCATCTCTGAACCACATATTCCTTAGGCTAAGCTCTCTGAGGAAGTATCTAGATTTTCCAGATTTTGTTCACATTTAGGCAGTCTGAGCCCAGATTTTTCAAATTTGGTGTTTACCTTAGAACTAAACTTATTCCATGAGAAACTAGAAAGAAAAGAAAAATTAATTCCTCAAATAGGCCACATGGCATGTCTCTGATCACCAGGACCAAGGACATTTAAGCATCTGAGAAGAGACGATTTTGAGGAGAAACAGTCTAAATCAATTTTTGTAAGGTATCTTTACCTTCCTTTATTAATGCACACCCCTTGTTTCCTTGTAATGTTCAGCCTTATTTTTCTTATTTTGAGAACGGCTTATAAAGTCATCTTTAAGAATACCATTTTACTCCATTTTCAGATTGCAGGAAAGTGTCTACTAGAAGGTCAGAAAAGCAAAGAGTCTTCCAGAATGGTTCTTGAAGGAATGAAAAGAGACCAACAGGTGACCATTATGTCATTTTTGTGTGACTGCCTCAATAGTGGCCTCTATCCACTTTTTCCCAAAATCTCTTGTAAAGGATTCTTCATTAGCTAAATGGATGGAGAAGGAGTCACAGCTGTGCCTTGTACCCACTTAGCCCTCTCCTAGAAGGTAGCAGCAAGTGAAAAATTTGACTTCTCTGCAATCTTTTCCATGATATATAGCATTATGCAGTAGGGTATATTTATTTTTTGTTAATTAGAATTTTTTCTGCTAGCTTTTGGTTTAGAGTACATATCACATGAACAGTAGGTCCTACAGAAAGCAGTACTAACCAGAAGTGACAGCCTTCTGCTGTCCCACGCCAGCACAAATTGTGCATTTTCAAAGAGCTGTGGAAATATGAATGCATATCACTGTTACATCAACACATTACCAAGGTTAAATTTCCAAGGCACCTGTCTGAACCCAGTATTTCTTAGTACCCCTTGCCTTTTACTCATGAATTCTACTGCCAAAACTGAGTTGTAGTCATATTTGGGAGCAGATGGTCAAACCCACTGCTGTGTCCAAGTAGGCTGGTGGGCATAGTTATCTGATGTGTTTAGAGATATGATAGCAAGCCAAGCATCTCTCTTTATTCACCACCTAGGGATACACTCTCAAGTAAAGAGATCCCCCTCTGAGAAGAGTAGTTGCCAGATTTCAAAACATTTGCTGAATGTTTATAGAATTGTATTTGTCCCTGCAAATAATACTGCTAAATAGCCACATTTTCACAGCTACTTTTTAAACTGAATTCGTAAACAGATGCCAAGTGTAAATATGTAAGCTTCATATCAGCACCATGTTGCATTTTGAATATTTACATGTTTTGTTTAAGAAGAGACACTGCAACCCATGTTCCATGATGTAATTGGACATCTGCTTGCTAGGCCAGCTGACTCAATTAATTCTAAAGGTTGTTCTTGGTAGGGAAGAGGAAACTACCATTGGTGATTTCCTGATGAACTTATCCAAATGGGTATTCCCAATTTCTGTCTAACATAAGGCCAAAATAAAATTTCATTTTCTGAAACATGGTTCATTATTTTTTGCAGTGCTTTGAAGACTCATAAATTTTGCCATCTCCCTATCTAATTAATTTGGACTGGAGTGTTTGATCTGAACTTGTCTAGTCAATGAGATAAATGGTATTTATCTATTTCTATCTACAGAAATTGTGGACCACAACATGCTAAACCTTACTTTCATTACTCAACTTGCAATTCTGTTGTTCAAAACTGTACACTCTTGGTTTGAAGAGTACTTCCTCAGTACTACTGAAGGAAGTCTTGCTATGTACATATCACTCTGTAAATGCTCCCTGAAAATATATCACCTTTGAGGAAACAGTGGTTTCAATTAATCAGATATAGTGATGTTGAGAAGTAATTTAGCTACAAAGAAGTTCCTTAAGACTTTAAAATCAAATCTGATTATGAGTATTATCAGACAGCTTAGTACTGAAATGCTCTCTTCTAAAAATCAGCTTTATCTAAGACTGTCTAAGGTAAGATCAGGACACAGTTGGAAGTGATATAATCAAATGGATTAAAGCTGATTTAGAGGTTCATTCACAATACATGGAAAACCCATTGATTGCAATTAGATTTAGAATTAGTCAGCAAATTTTGTTTAACATAAGAAGACAGCTAAGTATACCCACCTCTTGCAGGTCAGCTAGGAACACTTGAAGGAAGCACTTAGAACAAGGCTGAGACTCAGCACAGGACAGTCTATAGATCCATGCCACTGCTGTGGGCCTTATAACATGGAGCAGTGAAAATCAGTTTCAGTTCCTGAAAGAAGCAGCTGCTTGTGAAAGTTACATTCTCTGTGCAGCTTTTCAAAAGCAAAAATCATCATGAATATGTAGTAGTCCACTTTGGCTTTCAGCCCAATCTCACCACACATGACAAAACTATGTGGAAAAGTGTACAGTACGGTCTTCACTATCAAGTCATATGCTTTGCTTTTCTTGTGGTCTACCAGAGCGTGGTTTGGAAAGTTCCAGAATCAATTAAACTATATTAACATGTGTAATTATTATCATCATCAGATATTCAATATTATTTATATATTAACATGTGGTATTAGTGACTTTTGGTTACTGAGAAGCACCACCAGTATTATTGCCACAACACAAAGAAGTTATTTGAGCATTATGTGGGCTGCTTTGTAATACCAAGTATAAGGTATCCCATTAGCTAAATATCAAACCCTTCCATGAATTCTAAAGAAGGAACATACAGATCCAAGCAAGATTCAGATCAGGTTTTGCTGGAAAATCTCAGTGCTGAGACCTCAACTTACACGATTTAGTGGAAAAACCTCTACAAATTTCCCAGTGAAGATCATTCTTTTTCACAAATATCTAAGCAGGAGAACTGGAAATTCATTACATGATAACATTTGTTGAAGGAGTTTTATTTTGGAAGAAGAAAGAAAACCAAGTTCCAGGTTGAAAACTTTACTTGAGTCTTTGGTTTTTTATATAGGGTAGAGTATCAAAAAGTTGTAATGAAATATATGGGTTCAGGCTTCATTCCGTGTTGCTGTTGTACACTACAACGACACAAAGACTTCAACTTCAGAAGGCTGAAAAGGTGACTCTTTATTCTCAGAAATTGTTTTTGTTTTTATACTATTCTACACAGATCAATTTGATTGGTGACAAGAAGACAAACCTCTTCAATCACATTGGTCAGACCAGAGGGACATTAAAAAGAAGTCCCTCTTAGTGGAAATCTGTAAACATTTTTGCCGTTGCTAAGACATGTCTTTTGTTTACAGAAAGTTCCCTGGGAAAGACTTTTCAGGAACCAAAACATGTCAGGCATGAACCAGGGCTACAATTCCACATTACCTGCTACATGTAAGAGACATGTGCTTCCTACAATGACTAAATACAGCCCTCTAATAGAGGGTTTCCAAAATTGTATAGGGAGACATTAACTATTTCTTGTAATTGCTTAGATTGGAAACGACTTCTAAGATCATTGATTCCAGCTGTTAACACAGCATTACCAAATCCATCACTAAACCATGTCCATAAGTGCCACATCTACACATTCATTAAATACCTTGCAGGTTGACAATTCAGTCACTTCTCTGGCCAGCCTATTCCAGTGCTTGAATATCTTTCAAAGAAGAAATTTCACCTAATATCAAATCTAAGCCTCCCCTGGCAGAACTTGAGGCTATTTACTTTTCTCATCAGCTTAAAAAACATTTTCTCTGCCTTTACAGCCTTATAACAGACTCCCACCAGAGTAGCTGCCTTATCAGCCTTTCCCCTGACTCTTACTCATAAGAACTTGGTCTCATCATCACCATCACTAAGAGCTAGAAAATCAAGACACTCCCTGACATACTGGGTTATTCCACCACCTCTCTTCTTTGCCTATCCCTTCGTAAGTGTTTATAGACATCCATTGCAGCACTTGGGTTTTGTGAGACATTCCATTGTGTTTCCATGATGACAACTATGTCATAGCATTTATGATCCACAACAGCTTCCACCTTCTTGGTTTTTGCTTATGCTGAGTGTGTTAGTGTACCTGAATTTTAGTTGGGATGGTCAACATTTTTGGGGAAAGAAGCTCTAATTCTTATGCAACTTTGCATCTTTGACCAGTTTCTGGTATCAAGTTTCAAAATTTTCCTTCCTTTTTTAGTAAAATGACAGACGCTAGATCATAAATTTTGCAGTTGCCTAAAACAAAACAGCATTTCCTGGAAAGCCAGCAGCATATTGGCCAAGCCTAGCAATTCAGCAATAAGCAATCTTATTATAAGTAATTTTGCCACGAGCAGTATGTACTTTTTCATTTAGAAAAAGGTAACAATTTTCATGTACAGTAAAAAGAACTGGCCTTCCACACCTACAAATACAGCAAATACGCACTACGTTTTTTAAGAGTAAAAAGAGTAAAGGGGGAATTCCCTTGCTGTGGTTGTGGGACATACAGGTAATTTCAGTGAAAAAACATGTAACGACTAAACATCAAATGTTGTTGACCTCATCCTGTTGCAGCAGGGTTTTTCCTGAATGTATTTGGTTGATACTAAAATGCATTTGATATTGAGGACACCATTTTTCAATTAATAGAAAAAAATAAGGTCTCAACAATTAGGAAAAAAAAAAGATAATTCATTCTGCAAAAAAGAGTTGTGCCTCCAAATAGTTAAAAAGTCGTTTTTACTCTCTGTACTTTTTTTTTGAATGAAACAGGTACATTTTAAACTGAGAATTACTGCAGTAGATCATTATGTTTCTGAAAAATATTTAAAATGATTGCTGCCATAAAATATTCAATTCAAACACACTTTCACCCGTTACCAAATGGTACCCTATCAGACAGGTTTTGATAAAAGACTATGCTATTTCTGCTTCAAACACTAGTGATACCTATATTATCTGCTCTGCCAATGCTCTGAGACATGATTATTAATGCTTGCAAAATAAAGCATTACAGCAATACAAAAGATTGCAGTATTGAAATGTGAACACAGGCAGTGTGAAAATTTCTTTATTATTAAAATGTCAGTTCCATTTTTAAAACTGAGTTGAAATATGCATATCTAAAATAGAGAAGTACAGGTAAAGAAAACTTTTAATCAGATGTATATGGATTTTCTGATTCCTATAAATAGACATTTGAAGGAAGATATGTTTACATAAATCAGGAACATCTTTGATTAGATTTAGCAATAAATCCAAAAGCTAATTTATGAAATTTGAATTTCTAAACTCATTAATTTCTTCAGGTCATCTCAAGCGCGCAACCAAATAATTTATCCAAATTATTCAAACAGGATTTTCAACTCTCATGCCAGTTACATGCAAGAGGAAAGAAAAAAGTTGTTGCTGGCTTACTATCAGTTTTCTAGATGCTCAACATTATTAATCTCTAGTAGAACATGTTCTTTGAAACCTGTATGACTTAAACTTTCTGTATCTAGATCATTCATGTACCTAATCAAGTTGTACCCAAAACTGTGCCTCCTAAGACCTCCTTCATACTTACCTTTCCTTTCTGGCCTTCAAATGTGGACTCCTCATATTTCATGTGGTTTGCAGCCTTGCTCCCTCTTCCATAAATCTTCGTAGTTGTTCTTCCTTCACAAACTTACAGATATCCCAATAACACAAAAATAACAGGAATTATATATTGCAATAAATTTCTTCCAGCTTTTTTTTTTCTCTTTTTTTGGTCATCTACTCAATAATTAAAAGCAATTGATAGTGAATCCTTGGAAAGCATACATTCAGGGTTGGCTTTTACTACCTCATCTGGAATTTTACTATCACGGTGAGTAATAGCAGAATAAAGCCAGCATTCCTGCATTTTATCATAAATTTACATCATGATTTCTGTCATTTCCTATGTGCTATGGTATGCTGCAGTTCAATCGTGTAAGTAACACAATTTTACTATTAACATATGAACCAGAAATAATAATGATTAACACAGAGGTTAACAGATACTTTTGAAGGTCTCAAACTATAGTAAGGAATTTCCCAAAAAGTTCCAGAAATCTTTTCTGCTTTCATAATATATTTCACTGACCCAATTTCTGTGAAAATTAGTTGAACTATTGTTTTCAGTAATCCAATATTCTGTTCTTTGGCAGTGTATAACTAGACCAAGTTTCAGTGTCAAGAGGAAGCCTTTGTTTAGACTTATGGCTATGAATTTTCCTAAAATTTTACAAATGGTCCATCTCTGAGTACTTAAACAACAGTAAATGAGTATTCATGGCACTCATTTTAGACATTTACTTAAGAATGTTTGGGAATAATTCCTTTGTTTAATACAAACACAGTAGCTGATTAGAGATAAGGACATAGNTAGATAGATATAGTTATATAGTTATTAATTTCAAGGTAGAATCATGCTTAGTCATTTTTTTAAAATCAAAGAAAGCATTGGGAGTTTTAGGTGTTAGGTATTTTCTAGTTGATTTATTTGAAACTAGTTTTCAGCCCTTGAGACACAACTGTTGATTTCATGACAGGGGATTAATGACAAAATGACAGCTTTTAGGATATAATTTCTTATGCAGGGCTTTATTTCAACCATACCCCTTTAGACACAGTATTGTTTACTTCTTAAATGTTGCATTTAGAACACAGATTATGGAGTTTTAGAGTGCAGAAGTATAATTTCTTAATCTTTAGTTTTAAAGGAAGAAAGACATCTGTAAAACACTACAGAAAATGCTACCGTTGCTTAAATTTCCTTCAGTGGAAAGTTAATATATTTGTCATTTTCTTCTTCGTCTTTCTGAATTTGGTTACAGTAATAATGAAATAAACACAGGAATTAATTTGAAATCTTAGAAACTCTTGGACCCACAATGTGGCTTGAGAGACTATTTAGTTTTAAAAAGAGAAAAATGCAAAAAAAATTTTAAAAAAGGAAAGGACAAAAGAGGAAATTTATTTGTCATTTACTCCCAATTCTGTATTACCATACCTCTGGGGAGAAGTAAAGAGCAAATAAACAGTATTGCATCCCTGTATTCACAGAAGACTTCCTGATGCAAGATAAGCTTTAAAAGAAACACCTTGATTTAGGTTCTGACAAGCTGGCATCTCTGAATTAATAAAATTGCTTTATCAATTCTGACAAATCAACTGAAGCAAAGAAATAACTCTGCTAATTCAGACAAGGATATAATTGTGAATAAATAAAATATTGAAACATGGGTAAGCTGGAATTTCAAAATGGACTGATACGGCATATATTGTTTACTTGTCAAGGCCTTTTGTCAACAATAATACCCTTATAAAACTCCTTTAAATAGGAATTCTGCCTAAAATATGAAAACACAGCAAAAGATTTTTGAAGGAATAATTCTGAAACAACCTATGAACAGCAAAGCATTTACTTTATAGAAAAGGAGAAACACTGAGATATGATACCTTAAGCATAGTATTCTCATTTTTGAATGTTGTATATTAGCTTTTAACCTTTTCTGTATATTTATTTCATTAGCCCCAAAACTATTAACTGGTCCTTCTGCAGACATGATGCATGTTCCCTCCATCTCCTCCACATCACTGACAGGGATGTTCAACAGGTGTTCTTTCTCTTTCATAACTTTCTCTTGCTGTCTTTCCTTGTTTCTTATTTTGCCATGTACATGTAAAGGAGTATCACATTTAAAGAATGTTGGATCACTTTATCTTTCTCCAGTTCTCTTCATTCTTTGATTTATTTTTCCTTTTTCTTTTACTTTTTTCCTTTTCTCTTTTTCCTTTGTTTTTTTTAAGTCTCTCCCTTTTAAGTTTCCCTCTCTGAACTTGTTTTCCTTTTCCCCCCTTTCCTACTTCACATCTCTTTAATTTCATTATTTCTTCTATTTTCTTTCTCCCTCATTTTCCATTACATCCTCTATGCACATACAATCCCTGTTCTCTCCTTCCACAGAAAATGTATTTTCTGGAATTCATTGATCTCTGAAAAGTTATGTAAAACTCTGACATCAAGCAAGGGTCTTTATTTCCACTCATTGGTTTGGATAAGGCCTTATCTCTTAAAAAAATTCTATGAAGGACATGACCATTTGTTTAGAGTGGAGAGCAGAGACCATTTCAGTCTGGAATTTAGGCAGTGAGGCATGTCATGATGCAACCTGTGCTTTGCATTCCTATTCTCCCTGTGCTTTCTTTGCTCAAGAATTCTCTTGACAGCTCATGGTTTGTTCCTAGTCACAGAACGGTGTTGTCTTGTAGAGAAAAAATGTTAGAAGTACAGCTTGCCTAGATTTTTACTTGTAAATAAGAAATTTCATTATCATTCAGTCACAATGGGGCTATAGTTCCACTCAAGCCACGAAAATAGCATCTGAGGTATGACAAGTCTGATATTAGAATAATTTCCTATGCAACCAGACTAAACACTTGATACTTAGTTTTCTCCTGCAAAATGCTTGCATAACTTGTGTCAAAAAACAGTGCTTAGACTAGATGTTCTCACATTTTTTTCTGAACAGCTGCTCTACACCAGACAAAATCCACAAAATCCAGATGTCATGTAGTTGGGAAAGCATCTTTAAAGGAATTACGGAATGGGTACAAGTTATATGAGAAATTCAGGGAGGGCCAAGCTCCATTGAATGACATATCTGTTATGCAGTACTGTGAAAGCTGGTATCAATTTTCAAAGTGATGAGGCCATCACAAGAAAAGCCAAACTGCCAACCTGGATATCAAATTTTCAGTATCAAAGAATCACAGAATGGGTCAGGTTGGCAGGGGCCAGGCCACAGTGAGTCATCTGGCCCAGCCTCCCTGCTCAATCAGAGCCATCCCAGAGCACATGGCATAGGATTTCTACATACTGTTCTTGAATCTCCCCAGTGAGGGAAACTCCACACCTCTCTGGGCAATCACTCAGTCACCTTCACAGTAAAGAAGTTCTTCCTCACATTCAGGTGGAAATTCCTGAATATGTATATCCAGAATGAGGGCACAAACATTTTGTCTGAGAAATTAGTCTGAATCATATTCCTTCCCTAAAAGTGAAAGCTTCCCTTGCATTATGTTTATGGTCTGCATTGAAAGAATGAATAAAAAATATCTGCTAGTGGCAGTTGAGCATCTGTGAGGAATTCTCAAGAAGCTGTTGTAAGATCAAATCACTTTACAGTAATTGAAGAGATACAAGGTGGCAGTTGTTTTTACTCACTGACCAAAGTTTGAAATTGGCTACCTGTTGCCTAGTTCATATTTCATCCTTGTTTCCATTACATCCCATCCTATCCTCTTCTTCCCAGAGAGGACAATTAAAGAAAAAGTGCTTTGTTTCGTTATCAGGATGATACATAGACCCCAGCTACAGTTTTTACTGCCATGTGCAGGAGTTAATCAAACCTTTGTTTACAATATATTCCCCTTATAGCACACTTGCTATGTAACTGTTGATTCAAGTTTTAATTGCCTGATAAATTGAGTGTAAAATCCTATGGCAGAAAAGGAAATCAGAGAAACAGAGGATGGTTCTCCGGCAAGTCAACAAAAAACCAGTTTTCTCCTTACAAGTAGAAATAATATGCATAAATTTGAACACAGGGACAGACATGCAGTTATAGATGACACCAGCTTATAAACCCAAAAAGCAGGAAATCAGTCCTTCACAATTCTTCTGTTATGGCCTTTTTATTACGCTAGTCATGTTCACTACTCACAGAAATTAGAAGACAATAGTTGCTGCTTATGTCATCACTGTGACTGTGCCAATTTCATTAATATCCTGCTGCAAAAAGTATATTTTTGGTTGTTTTTATTGAAAACTATTCAGTAATTCAAATTAAAACACAGTGTTGGGAGGACATAATATACATAGATATTGCTTATAAAAAAGTTCACTTGGAAAGTCAGTTAAATTTTAGATATGACATTTGGCACAAAAAATCATAAACAACACTTCAAATCCCTACAATCTCTGAAATGCTGTATGTTTTTGTAGCAAGTCTTGTTTTCTATTATAATATTGCAAAATAAATAGTAAGTTTAACACAGTTATTTGACAGCTGTGTTAAACTTACTATTTATTTTGTAAAACCAGAAGTGTCTTCATTTTATGCGTTACAAATTTTTCACTTCTATTTTTTTCTTTGGGTCTAAAAATGTTGATTTGGTGTGACTTTATCCTGATTATAAGACCTCTCTGAACTCTGGTTCCACCTGCTATGGAAAATATACCGTTCCATACGTATGATAATTAATAAATCATCATATCATAAATCATCATCATGTAATATATGCATATTTTTATGTGTATGGAAATGCATTTGAGACGCATATGACTGAATGGTAGGTATTTGAGAGTAAACAACTCAATGGTTTACTCTGTGCCAAAAGAATGAAGAAAAGACTGTATACATATTATCACAATATTTTCAGGAATGGAAAAACTAATGTCTGCAGCATTGTCTTCAAGATATCCCCTTGTTATTCTTCAAGAACATAAAAGGCTCCCCCATCATTACCTTGAAAGTGGGAAGACCAGATAAAAGGAAGGGAGAAATTCCAGATTTTATATGTTAAAGACAGAGGACACAGCTGGAAGACATAATTTCCTTTGATGACACATCTTATTTTCCATAAAATGTCCCATATACGCATCATGACTCCATCCTATTTCCATATTATCAGTAAAACATTCATAAGAATGGAGCAATTTCTCTGAATCTTCCTTGTAAACACAATGCTTTACATGGTTCTTTATGAGTAATAAAGGTAGTTGTGAGTAACATCAGGCGAAAACCTTAGGATTTATACATCATATTTCTACCTCATAAGTTATTATATAGGATCCAGTAAACTCAAAGTATATTACAGTTTTAAAATGTTACTTATAAAGTTTATCAGTACTGCTCTTTAGGTTTGTTTTAATGACTAGCTTCAAAGGATATCCAAAGAAAAAAGCAAGAAACTTGAAAAAAAACTGCACAAAGAAGCAAGTCACAAAAACAGAAGGAAGTTTCCATATTTCCACATGCACCTCAGTTCCAGAAAACCTGGAAAACAGTATTGGCCTGTCTATAAGATCTAGTTAACTCTCAAAAGAAATTATGAGATTTCTCCTAATTAGCTTAGCACTTGTGGGACTACATATTGATTTTGACTGGATGAATCTTCTTAGGCATTCTCAGAGCTCTCTGAATGAATGGGTAGGCCTTATTATCTTTTTGTATCATATCATCCAAGCCTTGCCAGTAAGCAAACAAAACAGATACAAAGATTTTTATTTTATTAGTGGCTCTTACTTACCATTTTTTTAATTAAATAGTGGTTCTCTTTCTTCCTCTGATCAGCAAATTCCAAAATTATACTAAAACTTATATGTGAATACTATTAGATAGATATATATTTACACAATATTACACAAAATTTACACAAATTACACAATATTTACACAAAATTATTTCTTTCTCTACATAAATACTAAAATTATCCATAAAATAAGGTTATTTCAGATGTTTATCATCGTACTGTATCTGTTGGAATCTCTGGTACTTTTCTTTAGCAGACTTCTGAATTGATTGCTATATTGTTATTAATAGTTCTTATATTGCAATGTTACTGTTGCACAATAAACGACCACTCTAACTAGTTACTGCATAACTTTTATTTTGAATCAGGCCTCCTATTCTTTTATGTATCACAAAGGCATAATGTATGATGGCACACAGATTAAAAACAAAGCCAGAATGCTCTGTATGAGTTTGCTTATTTTTCTCATGGTAAGTTACAAATCTTGTGAGTTTAAACCAGCACTTTCCCCTCACCCATGAGCAGGCTAGTGATCTCTAAAAGTCAACATAGAAGGCCTGTGTATCCTTCTCTTTGGGAACATCATTTCTGAGAGCAAGAGAAACAAGTATGGAGTCATGATTGAACTCTATTAATTAGAATATTAAATAACAATCACATATCTTCAGAGTTCAGACATTACCAGAATTTCAAGATGTTACCTGAAGTGATCCAGTTTATTGGCAGTGAGGAAATCTTGGCATGTGACATTGTAATTGTGACTTCTGTTTGGTCATGAGTAATGCCCTAAGTGTCCAAAACAAGTATCTGCTTCCTCCTAGCAATTCAAAACTCTTTCTGGATTCTCCAGTCTCTTTAGCTACATGCACCACTTCTGTTCTTTGCTCAGCCATCAGCTGTTTACCAGTAAACTCGTGAGGAAAAAGTGGATCTTCTCAAGAATAAGACTACCCTTTCAGCCCTACCAGATTTGCAATGCCTCTGGTCTTGAAAAACAGTGGCAGGTAGTGGTAGGGAAGAAGTCTGAGGCTTCACATACTATGCCTAGAAAAGGTCAGCAAGTTTTCTTTACCCCGGACAGCAGATAGCAGGAGCTGGGCATCACATAGTGAGGTGAGATCTGGACCACTCTTCTCCATTTCAGAATTGTTACTTGGGGAAAACAAGCTGAGTTAAACAAGAAAGGTAACACCTTTGGTACAAGACAGTATTCTCAACAATATTGTTTTTTACCAAAACAGGTACCACATGATAGACTCTCAAAAGAGATGTATCATTTCTGATATGTTCTGGACCTCTTCAAAGTCTTCAAATGCAAAGGATTTTGACAGGAGATACCTCTGTTGCTGTGCATGTTGGCGAGACCTGCTGTCTTTCTCTTTCTTACAGAAAAGAGCAAGGAGTATGTGGCCCATCAGCAAAGCAGGACATTATTGCACCACTACCCAGTAGTGTCATTCCCTTTCATATCATAGGTATTCGTGCAGCTTCAAAGGTCTGCAGGGGGAGCTCAGATCCATGTGAAGCTGGACCGCATCTCCAAAAAGACCAGCTTCATCTCTTACTCTGTCACTTTGGAGGCAGTGCCTCCTGGAAGCCATTGTAATTCATACAATGGTTACTCAGTGTAAACTACATATGTACATATTAATGGCCCTTGGATAAAATATATAAATACTTGCATTCTAAGTATTGAAAATGCACACATTTTATAACTCATGAAAATATTATAGAGGCATGCATGTTGTGTGCTTCCCATTAAAAATGAGGACATTTTTGACAGATGCATTATGACAGAATATATCAAGATAATTAATTTGCGTTCATTCCATAGAGGTGGGTTTTTTGTAATTTCTCAGCATGACCTCTGTTTCATGCTCAACAGAACAATCAAAAAGGGATTAGTTTATAGAGTGAAATCTCTCAGAGCTTTATCTTTCCATGTGAAACTTATCTAGACTAAGTTTGTTTATATGTTGATTGATGGAAACCATAATAAATTCTTTTGATTGACTCAAAGATTCTGATTAAATATTTCCACACAATCTTGTTGTTTTCGCAGCTTTCTGATCAACTGCTTCCCCCTCCCAACACACATTTTTATTTCACATAAAAAACCTGTTTCCAGGACCCAACAGCTGGCACTTGCTGACTGAAGGGATGAACAGGAAGACTGTGTATTCATAGGATTACAGAACAAGCTGAGAAGAATAATTTATGCAGAGTTTTGTAAGTTTAGTGAGGCAGAAAATAGATTGGGGTCCAGAGAAGAAATGATGTGTCACTCAAAGCTAAGCATACAGACACAAACTTCCACAACAGAAGAGCAGTCATGTGCTTTCTTAGCTTTTGTGACTTCAAGAGTTACTTCTTAGTTTGGGTAGAAAAGCAAACAGATGTTGTAAAGATCACACTCTTAAGTGACTTTTTACAAGTTGCTTTTAAAGCCTGGCAAAAGCAAGAAAAAAGCTGCCTTGAAAGATGTAGAAGATGGTTAAATATCTTTTAGGAAGAGTCCTAAAGAGGGAGAAAACTGTGCCTAAAGACTGAACATTGTGACTTTGCCATTTACACATTGCCCTTGTGTAAACTGTTTTCTGAAAATGTAAAATTTCATCAAATACAATAGATTTTTCTGTAGCATTGTGGAGGTCAGTGTTTTGTACTCTATACTGACAAATAAAAGCTAGAATTATATGCATGTAGTGTATTGTAGTTGTCTTTATCAAGACAGGATACTGTAACTGTTTCTCAAGCCCTCCTGTGTGGATATTTCTGTCTGGTTTCCTTTTTTNGTTTTTTTTTTTTTTTTTTTTTTTAATTTGATTTATAAGCAAGGGGCTGCTCCTTGAAATGACTAAGATCTTATAAGCAATATTATACTACAAAATATTATTGCCAATACTATGCAAATTGCCAGAAAGGCATTAGACTGCAATTTAGCCAGCATTTAAAAAAGCTGCCTGTTGCCTGTGTGACACACAGCAACTAAAGCACCTGTTAATTTTCATTCCAAGTATGTATTTCATCATTTTACTTCAAGCATATTCTTAGCTGATTTGAGATAATGGTTCTCAAATTTCAAAACATTTAAGAAGAAAGAATGGCTTGGAAGTATGCATTTTAAAGATACAGGAGCAATTATCATATGTCTTTGCTAGCTGAATTACACACTATCTGACTTCAGTCATATCCCCTCAGTAACAATTTTATAGGTTACATTGAATGCCTGATTAAGATTTATATTCTATAGAATACAATGTTCATTTAATAATATCATCATTATTGTTGGGTACTTTACTGATACTTTTATGGGTTAGAGTTCATGTGCACGAAGAGTAAGAAAAGTCACTTCACTGTTATGTCACAGATAAGAAATAACAGATCATCCAATTTTCCAAGACATGTTTCTCCTATCTTTTATCAGCACACTTCTATCAACATATTTAGATATTTGTGGCAGGTTAATATGGGCCATTTTCACCTGGCAACAGCATCAGTCCTTAGCAACAGTACATGTGTATTCAAACTACTGTTAACACTGAGCCAAAACGGAAGATCAGACTGCAGAAACCTTTAGATAATGTATGTCAGGAATTTTCATATATTATTTCACCTTGGCAACCATTTCATTTAATTCCCTAGCAACTCTGAATATAAACTCAGTTTTGGGGGTTTTTTTTCTGTTCAAAATTACCTCTTGAGAACAACTAAGATGATTCCCTTATTAACTTTAATGATATTCAGTGTTTCACTTATTCCTAGTTTAAGATAAATGGCAGAATTCAATATTGCACAGCAGTGCTCTAGATCTATGCAGTATTTCATGGCTTGAAAGTCATGAAAATTAAGACGGTACGGCTGTAATTTAATGTTATTCTTCTACTTCTTTATATATACTAGCATACAGATGCTATTTCAGAAATTGGTATTAGTACTATACATGTAAAAAAATCATTGTGTACATCCATCAAACTTCTTGTATCCTGTCTAAGCAAGACTTTATATTGTTTTGATAATAAAGGCCTGCATATTCTTCTACTGGAATATTTGAAGAAAAAATAATTTGTCCCTGAAGAGAGTAGAAAGACTCTACTATTTTATCACTGCTATTTTATCCCCATTTACATGTACTTCATTTACTTATCCACTGGTAGAGAAGTATCAGTTAAAATCATGGTAGGTCTCTTATGACAAATATCCACTTTGGCTGTCATTTGATTTGAGCAATATTTCTGTAGTGTAGCAGATCTTGTGGGGATTATTGTCTGGCAGTGGTTCCTCTAAGTGTTAGCATATTGTATAAATTTTGGTTTCTGCAAATATCTCACTATATTGAAATTGTTAAATTTCCTACTTTTCTGTTTAAAGAGCCTTCTGCACTCCACATTTGAATAATTAAAGGAATATTATTCCACTTTTCATTCTTAAGGAGATTAATCAAAATAAAGTTTAAATGTACTTGTATATACCGCAGAATTCAAGTGACAAAAAGAGAGAAGAAAAGGAAAGAAATGTGAATGATCACAAAGCTTGCTAATTCTATTTGTATCTTCTGGTTTTTACTACCCCTTACCTTATTCAATTGCAATAACAAACTATCTCTTTCTTTCTTCTCCTGCCTCCCTCCCCCCAGTGGTTTAATAGGCTGCATTGGATATGAACTTTGTCCCTTTTTTCAGTTTTTAGTGCTGAATTTTGTTTACACAGCCTTGATAGTTTCCATATGGGTTTTTAAGCAACAAAATAATTTTACATGCTCAGAGGAAGCTTGAGTTTTTAGGGATATAAGTAACCTGACCTACCAACATAGTAACCTTTCTGGTTGTTTTGCTGATCAGTCTTTAATTTTGTGACTTAGGACTAGCCCACACACTAAGTAATATCGTCATCTTATTTCATCACAAAGCACTGATCTGTTACAAATGTTAACTGCAAATGATCATCTTTAATACAATATGCACATTGTAAAGGTATACAGTTTTTTCTGCATATGTAATTTTTTCTACATATCATTTCTGCCACAGCAACTAGACACAGAGGACATCGCTTCTTGTTGTCACGGCCATGTTTTGAAATTCCTTCACTTCCCATGGTGTATTTCCACTTAACTAAACTCAATTTCAGCTTATTAAAAACAAGGTCCTCTGGATTATAAAATAGTCTCAGAGCAACAATAAGCTAGAGCACAATGAAAAATAATAACAACAACAAAAGAAAACAAAACAAATAAAAACACCCCCCCAACACTAAAACAAAACCTGAACCAACTCAAAACCTAAAGGCCTCTCTTCTTTGAACAAGAAAATATATGACAAAATGTGGTGAAATAAATTGCTTATTATCAATATTATTATCATTCATTTACTCGTATTCTCCTTGTGTGCTATTCTTTTTGAGGCAGAGGCACGGAAATTCTATTAGTGTATCAGACAAGAACATGACTTCTAGAATGGCAGTTCTGTGTAAATTTTTAGAGTGTTAATATACCTCGTTATATCCTGCTGTCATGCTATTACATGAAGTTGTATTTTTCAGATGAAACAGCAAGCACGTATTTCATAGTAGCATGTAAAATTATGCACACATATAAATATAGTCTCAGATTTCACAAGCTTTAGATAATCAGCAGAACTGGTCAATACATTGTGAAACCTAACATCAGGAATTCTTCATGGAGAAACAGAAGTCAGAGTTTAGAATGTCTTATTACCACAGAACCTGATGATACCTTTGTTCTTTTTGTAAGCCCTTTACATGTATTCTAGCTTCAGAATACCAAAACCAGAAATTTTCCATATCAATTTTTTTTATGAGAAAAGAATATCATGTAATCCCTTCTCTGGCTGTAAACACAAGTTAAGATACAATTAAATGGCATTTTATCAAAAGAAATAGGCAAAAGTGCAAGTGCTGTAAAATGGCAGAGAAGTTCAAGCACCACTTACAGAAATGAGAGGCCATGTCAAAAATCGAACATGATTAATTTATCTTCGAAGACAATATTAGAAAGAAATTATATTGGATGAGTGACCAGTTTATTCTGTCTGGGTAAACAGGTACAAAGAATTCAGGCTTTCATAATGGAATAATAGTAAAGCTACTATTTATACAGGCGTTTCTGGTATAGGTATAAAATAAAAAAAAACTTATTTTAAATTAATTTCTGGTGCTGGTTAGGAGACTGATTCAAACCATAACTTAGAACTCAGGAAAATTCATCCATTGCATTGAGTAAATTTGGAACCAATTCTATGACTTCTCTACACTAACCAGAATAATGGTGAATATTGTAATTCAGATTTTTAAAAGCATTTAATGAGTTTGCAAAGTCAAGATGAAACACTGAAATGCTGATATCATGAATCCAGCGATGTCAAGACACAATATTAAATCAGGATACAGAGATTTATTTATGTATGTGTCTTCAGTTACAAATAATTTTGAAAATTAGAAGAGGGTATTCAAAAATAGTTCTGAGATTTCTCTTCTAATAACCAGACTTAGGGAAGATCAAAACACTGGAAGTTAGTCAAAGAAAACAGCACAGTAAGAAAATGTAGAAGTAAACAGAGATGACTGGAAACATATTTTTAAATGGAAAACATGGCCATTACATTTTTGGGAGAAAATGAACTGAAATAGTAACTTTTCATTAGGTGGAAAAGTCTTGACATGTCCTACACAAGATAGTAAAACAAATCATTGCTGTAAAATACTAGCAGACATTGTTCTATAATGCAGTATATCTCAAGAGACTTAAGGTTTTACATGTCACCAATCAGACTACAGCTAAGATTTCTTAAATTATATTTTTCTGGAGTGAATACACTTCCCTGCAATGTGTGTTACTGTTGTTAATCATTCTATTGACTGAAGTTCATTCCTGTGCAGAGGATCTGTCCAATACCCATGGAGAGAAATTAAAACTTTTTCCTGCAAACACTTAAGCATCTGCTTATTTTTGCATGAGTAAGGAGCTCTTTTCAATTTTAGCAGGCTTGCTGATGTGTATAGACTGCAGCGTTCATAAATGTTTCATCACATCACTGTTGAGAAGGACTGTTCTAAATGTGCCGTGCATTTATCTTGTACTAGCCCTCAGTGTAATTGTGCATTGCATTAAGTAAGCTGCTTCTTCTGCAGAAATACGTAAAAAAGTCAGTTGCCTGATTACCTAATTAATACCTATTATGAGAAATAAAAATATGATCCTATAGCCCTCACTTTTGTCTCAGAGGAAACATTTTACTGATAAGTAGACCAAGAGGTAAGACATGCAATACCACTGAAAGTAGCATAGCTGTAACTGATAAAACTAATACTGGTACTAGACAGCAGACTTTGGTGCAGTACTTCTGGGTAAGTTATTGCTTGAAGAGAAAGTGCATGTTTAGGCTTTTTCATTTTTAAATAAAATAAAAATAATAAAGATTCAGGGAAATTTTTTGAATATTGGCTTTTCCGTGAAAGATTGTTGTTGAAAGATGAAGCAAGATGAAGCAAGAAAATGTGTTAGGTGGTCTGTTAAAGAGGACAGGTTGCTTGATACTGAAGACAGTGGCTGACCAAATAATAAAATAATTTAAAAAAAAAATCAGAAAGGGAAGTAATGGAAACACCAGTCTGCTCTAAAGCCAAAAAATAATTTCTAAGTGGTAGTTCCTCTGACTAGAGAGAGGGAGGGAATTGTTGAAATATGAGAAGAAGAGAAAGCAAAGCATGAAGAATGAGAAACAGAAATTATATCATTAACTGGTAGAATTTCATATGAAGTTGCCATACAAAAGGCAAATTCAAAATCCTATCTTTTCAGCAGTGGAGATCCCCAGGAAGACTTGTACTGATGCTTTTAAAATATTCTTACAAATGGAACAGAAAACTTTCCAGTAGCAGACAGACAATTCTTCATTTATTTTAATTACATTTTATTTCTCAAGTATAATAAAGGTTGTACCCACTGTTTGATCACTAGATACTTTATTTATTCCATGGTAACATATGCAATTTACTTTTCTAAAAATATGCCTTTCCTCTGAACTCATTTTGAAATATACTTGTTTTATTTATTATTGTGTTTTTGGAAATACATGTCCTAAATTGCCTTAGAGCGCAGTGGCATTCCTTTGCTCAATATATTTAACACTCAGTTGGTCACTTGCATTCAATGCTAACTGAAGGAGCTAAATCATGTATAATTTATGTCTTTTACCCTGTCAGTAGAACTTCACTTTGACTATTCACATGTGAAAAATTATTCATTCATCTAAGTATTTTCAAAATTTTCCCTTTAGGTTAGGTGGAGGGAGGTATTTGGAGGGTTGACGTTTTTGTCTTATTTGTTGAAGTTATTGAGGAAAGAAGAATTGGGAATAAAAACCACTCTTTTATCTTTAAATGTGAACTATTGTTTATTACACATTTTCCTACAAAGCACCTGAAAGCATGTGGCAAGACGGTGGAAACTACATTGAAATCCAGAGTCATGCTGACATGATTCCTGAATAGATGATATACAAAGAAAAAATTTACTCAGAATGTTTGTTAACTATTTTACTCTTCTCATTTGTACAAATTCTCAATTTTCCCAACCCAAACAGAGCTTTTTCCCCTCTGGCAAACAATATTTTTGTGAACTTTTACATGTTCCGTCTTTAAGGACACCTCCCAGTGCCTTTTCATAAAATAAAAAAAAAGCAAATCCAAGTATAAAAGAATAAAATATATCGTAATAAATTGTTAGTACCAGTTTAGAATATTGTTCCCTTGGGTGTCTTCAGAAACACAGTAAAAGTACTGTGGAGACATAAAATCAGATTATCTTCAGGATCTATGAACCAGAGCAAGATTCAGGGCCAGATTAAAATGAACAAACAGTGAAGCTGTTCTGTTGAGCTTGGCCTGGCACAGAAACCTCCATCAAAAATGAAAGTACAAAAGGAAAATCAGAACAAAAAAAAAAAATGTGTTGATTGTTGCAGTGTCTCCTTGTGGGCCCTGAGGCATCTGCTGCACAGAGAACAAATGCTTAGATTTGAATTACCTTCCTTCCATTTTCGTGTCTCCTGCTGCAGTCCTGTAAGCTGAATGAAAATTAGATTTAGCCATATTTCTTCTGCTCATTCTTCTTGTTTGGCCAACAATGTGGGCACAATATGGGATAAGCCAGCATGGTGCACATAAGATCTACCCTTTGCTGCTCAGCTATGGGCAAGGTTCCAGCACAAGGTCCAAGAGGATGACATACATCTAAGCCAGCCCATCCTCCATTCCTGTAGGATGGGACAGTAGAGCTAGCCAGGGACAGCAGGAAGACTTGATTGGCTTGTGGTGGCCATAAAGAGGCCTTCTGCAAAACCACAACAGGTCAGTGTCACTTCTCTCCACAGGCTTTAACATACACTGACCAGGTTCTTATGACATTAATTTATAGAATCTGAAATATGTGTGTATTTGCCAAGGAAAACTATAACTGTTTGCTGGTTTCTATGTAAAATACATGAAATAGATAAGTTTTTCAAAGAATTTGGTTGCTTTAGAAGTGTGGTCATCAAAATCACAGTTACAGTAACAGTTCTCTCTACTCAGGTTCTTTTAAGACTAACTAAGAAAATAATAAAAATTTTGGTAGGAAATTGAGGATGAGTACATCCTCTGCTGTGGAATATATAACCAAGGAATGATTTTTAAGTAACAAGACCCCCATCTGTGCTATTTGCAAACCCATTATCCTAGTTTTGCCAGGACTGTTCCTGGGGGGAAGGGATTCTCTCTCTGGCTTCCAAAAAGAAGGGTGTGGCTCCCTGTCAAAAACCACCGTGGTGGCATCATCTGCCATCCTTCATTGTCCCCAGGTCCATTGTGAGCATTTTTGCATTTGAATCACCATCTCCTTTGTATACTTTTCTTTTACTAATATCATTGTTGTTGCTCTTTGTTTAATCACACTTCTGTTTCTAATAAACTGTTCTTATCTCAACCAATGATCTTGCACTTTTAGTGCTTTGAATACTAAACTTCAAGGTGGAGCAAGAAGTGGGAGGGGAGAAGGAGAACAAGCAAGTGTCTCTGATTTGGGAGAGTCTTGGTGGGGACACTGAATTGGGCAGTACCATTCCTAAACCACGACCCAAATAAAAATCCTTTTCTGTTTCTCCATCATAAATAATAGTTCTGTGATTTGTTTTCAATTAAATAAGCAATAGAACACTGGTTTTAAAATCTTCAGTTGCACTTCAGAACACAAATTTAAGCTGAAGACATTCTGCACTGTCTTGAACTTGACAAATCCTCTATCGCTATTACATCTCTTGGAAGCAAATATTTCTGCTTAATAGAAAAGTGCAGCACCTTTTGAGAGGAAATTCCCCTTGGGAACTGCCTTTAGACCTCTTAGAGGGAGCATCTGTCAGTTTTTTCATCACATTAGCTAAATATTGAATTGGGTACTTGTGTCTTCATTTTCTTAATTTGAAATTGAAAATATTTATTGATCACATGCAAAAATCTAAACACAGCATGCATGATTCTATAAAGTCTATTTCTATTTCTCTTCCCATAATGAAACTGAAAATCTATTTCAATGCACTGAAGAAGGCGGAGTTTATGTTTTTATAAGTCATAATTTGGAGGATAATTCTTTGCCTTTTGTATTATATGGATTTACTGTTATATAGAATGAAACCTAAGAAAGTTAGTGTAATTTTTAATTGTATAGAACTCTTCCTGTTAGAGATTAAGTACTTAATGTACAAAATGTTCTCTTCACTTGGATGCAAAATTAAAGATAAAACATTACACTTGCTTATGACAATTTTTAGTGTAAATTCTCTAACTACATAATTTATTATCCATTTCACAAATGCCTTTTTTTTTTCCTTAGGTGAGAGATTCAGTGGACAGCAGAAAATCTACAAAGGTTCAAAGTAAGATTTCACATCTATTCACGGTCTAAGTCTTCATATTCTTTTTCCTGTAAGGCCTATAAATTCTTTTGGTTTGGATTTCATGTTATAAGCCACAAATATCTTTCTAATTAGCAATATTTATTAAATCTTGGAAAGCGTATCCTGTTTGAAATTCAAATTTCTCCTAGTCAGGAAGCAGAACATAATGCTTGAATCAGTACACTGTGTAATAAATACATAGATACCTCATAAGGTGCAGGAGTAAGATCACAGCTGAGATTTTACAGTGTTGGAGAAAAAGTCTGGTTGCTACAGCATGATTGCTAAATTATACTATGAATTAAATGGAAATTTAATGAATGCATTGAATGATTAGCAACAGCAACTAAAAAGGGTACTTAGCACTTCTAGCCTTCAGTGTCGTGTACTATCTCACACTAGCCTTTTTACCATATATAATACCTATTAAGGTTGAGTAAGACTGCACAGTGATAACACCGATTCTTGTAAATATTCTGCAAGATATAGCTATATGAGAAAGAAGTGCCGAACTTTTAATACTCTTTCTACCTACCTTGTATAAGGTAATATGTTTGATAGGTCATATGACCTGACCTGTCTCTTTTTAATGAGTAAGGTGGGGTAGCAACTGAAGTAGATTGGTCCCTAGTGAGAAAATGGTTTATGACAAGTGAAGTATTACACAAAATTTGTGATAGTTTTATATGTGTATAGGAAGCTTGGAAATTTATAATACATTCTAAATACTATAAAATATATCTACAATAATGTACAGAAAATTTGGGGGTATTGGTCAGACTATAAAAGCTCAAGTATTTCTTGTTATCACAGGTAATCTTCAAGTATCACACCTTAACCTATTAGATTTAAAACTGTGACTTAGAAAAGCTAAAAAAGTTAGTGGGAATAATACCACATATTTATCTGGAGTTATTAAGCTCTTTAGAGAAAAATTAATTATTTGTGGGGAAATATAGAAGAATTCTAAGATGATTCTATGAATAAACAATAGTCAGGTGAAATTCAGCATGCAGGAAATGTGAATTTATACTCCTTGAGAAAAGCAGTCCTAATATCACACGCACTCCTAATTTGAAAGTGGTTAATTTTCATCTGAGTTAGGCAGCTCATCTCAAAAGTAAATAAAGCAACACAGGGCAAGATGGAAAGCAGAACAAAAAAGGAGGACCAAAAATAGTAAGTCAGTTAATGAATGCGTAATGACTACATATCTAGCATGCTTCAATCTGGAAGACACACAAACTGAGAAAATCATAGAGAATTTTAAAGAAATCATGTCTGGCATGTAAAAAGCAAAAGAACCCAACCATTCATATTTTATTCAAGTACTAAAACTTTAGTCTGAAAAATGTAAGTCAAGTTCAGAATAAATGCAGTTTATAGAGAAAATCTGAAACTTCTTGCAAAAAGTTATTTGGGATTCAAAATATGCCATAGGCTCGAGTAAGAAAAATCCCATAAAGCTGTAAATATATTGATAATCCCTCTAGCTTCAGAAACTCCCCAAGGAGCAGTCATGTGGATACATGCCCAAGGGTAGTAATGCTATATATTTGTGCTGTTCTTACATTTCCCAAAATTTCCTTTACTAGCTACTTGATACCCCAGGGGAGCTATTGTATTATAAAAGATCTTTGACCATTATTGCTTTTATAGCACTACTTACAGAATATGATACCAACTGGAAAGCAACACAAAAATATAGCTAGGGAGTAAATAAGTTACCAGATACATGCCTTAGCCTCTCTCTAGCCTTTCTGATTTTGTGAAATTTTTTGCTTTGTTTCACTCTCAATCTCGTGTTAAAGGAAAGCGACAATACCAGAAGTCCAGAAAAAACTTGGTTTTAGGTATGAAAAACAGCAAAATTCATCTTTCTTAGGCAAATCATATTGCCTAATCACAGCAAATACAAAGTATGTTTTGTATCAGCCACAATGGAGGGATCTACTCTAAGCCATAAGAGACTTAGTGAAATTAAGCCAGAATTTTCTTCTCAGATATTCCTCACTAACATGTTTACAGACAATAATACAGTATGGAAAGCATTACAGATAATAAAGAAAGCTGAATACACGAAGTAAGAAAGGTTATTGTGCTTCTAAGAAAATACTGGAATTTATGATTATGGGAAGATAAAAATGAAGATAACAGATTAACAGGATTAGGCAATTTAAGACATACCTCTGTGTTCAAAATTCAACTGATATTACATTTTTTAATAGAAAAATAATTATTTAAAGTCTTGCCTTATGAAAGTGTTTAAGAATTGGTGGGGTTTTTTATCCAGGAGACTTTTTTGTGGTTTTATTTTTTTTCTTGGGTTTTTTTTTAAAGTGGAAAGAAGTAAATATTAAAAAACACAGAATGAAAACATCGGATAACATGGTAGAAGCTATTATTCCCACAGTCACCAACACCTATCTTACTTTTTTTTATTTTCCATATTGGCATTAGCCAGATAAGTTTCTGTTCTTTCTGGCTTATATGTTGATAAGGGATTGATGGGCACAGCTATCACCGTACTCTTGGATAGGGGCTGCCCAAGGTCTGCCTTTATCTGCAGAGGTGCTACTTAACAGCATCACCCTTGATCAGTACAAGGTATTATTTTGAAATATTCCCTCTATCTCTCTGTCTTTTATGTTTCAAGACAGAAAGAAATAATAGAGACAAACACTGAAAGAGGGTGTCTAGACCTAATTGACTAGCATATTTAAAGTGGGTTGTGGTTGCTTAGAAACATTTATAGACTGTAACTGAAGCTTGATTATTAAATAGTCTGCAGGGCAATGTAGGACAACATGTTTTTACAAGAGCAAGATCCACAGCGAAAGATGGTTTGTAGCTTAATATTGAAGGGAAACATATTTACAAATATTTTTTTCCATTTTATTTTTAAGCCAAATTAAAAAACATTATTGAAAAAAATTTAACAACGCTTATGTCAGTGCAGTAAACTGAAATTCAGTGTCATGACAACTTGCTATTTATTCTGCAAGGCCCTCTGTTAATTCCAGAAGTAGTTATTTCTACTTTGTGGCTCCTCTTGAGAGTAGGCAATTTATTTATTACAGTAAAGTGCATATTGTGTAGGAAGAATCTGATTTGAGAGATCAAAGGACACTGAGATGTGTAAAGTGCAGCAATCTTTGATTACACAACAATATTGCATAACAATGTTGTAACAAAATCTGGTAAGGGAAGGCATACTCCAATCTGTAGAGAGGAGGGGAAACAATATATACTACAAATGTAGTGATATTTCCAAATCAGAAGTCTTATGAAAAGTATATAAAATAATCCATAACAAACTGTATTTGTCTGTTGAAATCTCTTTACCTAATTGTTTATTCCAAAAGAACCAATAAATTATGCTTTTGATGTCATTTGTTTTGGGATCCTTCATGACAAAAAACATTCAGTCTTTCTAAAGCATGTTTTAAGTTTCTTCACAAAACATTAGCTGAATGTCAGGGAATTTTTATTCCTAGGTGACGCATTTTTATTTTCTTTCCACAAATGAAACCATTCATACTTCTACTGCAGCAATGAAGTCACTTAAAACACTGAATCATGGATCTTATAAAAACTGAGAGGTTTCTAGGAACTTTTTTTCTTTCCTGAATCCAAGCAAAATTACTATGCAAATGGTACAATGAGAGGAATTCTATCCTATCTGGTTGAAATCTAGATATAGACTTAATTGAAGTTTTGTCAATAAAAACGATAAATCATAGGAGCGCTATAGGAAGTCTGGTCTGTATGTGAATTAGAAAACAAAGACAGTGATTTTAAGGGGCTTTTTTTTTTACTATGCAAATTTATTGTGCTATTTCTAGTTACAAAAGTTCTAATTGTCCCTGAGCAAATTAATATCTATTAATACACTAGGAAAAAAAAGGTAGAAGGAATGAGTAGTAAACAAGCAGCATAAATAATTAAAAAATCAGAAGTTTCAGCATGTAAAACACATTAACAGGGTGTCAGGTAAATATGATTCTTCTAGCCTTCTTAGTTATCTATCTTGAGAAGACACTAGAAATGATGAAAAATATTCAGTACCTTACTGATCAAGACTAATCTCTGGTTACTTCTGAGTTAAGATTCTGTAGAATCAACAAGATTTCTGAGCCCTACAGACTTCTAGTACAAACTTACCTTTACCAACACTAACTGGAACTAAATCTGATATGAAAACAGGAAGACTATTTAGCCATAAAATGACTGATAATAGCATCATATGAAACTCTGCCATGTGCATAATAAAATGCTGCCATCTACATAAAATAAAACACTGAAAACGGGAATTGAAAACACCATCAAATCTATTAAATTAAATCATTATTTGTTGCCATGTTATATCATCAACATTGAGAAGAAAACTGTATTATTCAAGACTGTTATATGTCCTTAAGTAATATTAATAAAATAAATAATAAAGCAAGGTTAATCTTATTTCTTGTAGATTATTTTTTTTAAAATATAATTTAATGGGAATCCATTAAATTATAAACTGTTATTGGAAAAAATATATTCAGGAACTCCATTTAGGAGATTTTCAACTTAAAAGCTACACCTCTGGAGAGTGATAAAGGAAATGGGCATGACTTCTTCAACCTCAGTGAGTCATATGATGTCTTTGGCTTAAAAGAAGAAAATTTTTTTGAGAAAAGGTAAGCCATTGTTGCAACTCACTGAGACATAAAACTGTCATAAAATATTTAAGAAGCTAGAATCAGTCTTATAATTTGATATTACTTATGTACTACTTGCACATCCAAAACTACATTAAACAATCTCACAGATAAAATTGCTAATATTTATTACAGAAATTATTAGGTTCCCAAGATTACAGTACTGGGTTATCTAACAGTCACCAAAGAGGAAAAACTCTTCAAATAGCTTCTGCAATTTTATACCACATGTTCATGAAGTAGCAAGAGCTCTGTAAGGGATTTCTTTGCATATAAGGATGACACATATGAAGATGACCTAAAAATTTGTGGAATTATGAGTAATTCCATCTGGACTTTGTCCCAGTCAGATAATTTTTTATTCTAATTCTAACATAATTAATATAGGTATTATTAAAAAAAGTAGGGAAAGCCAAAGAAGGATATAATTCCAGTTCAGATAAAAAGATTTTCAGGAGCTTCTGAGTGAATTACCTTTACATATAAAAACAGTACAAACATTTCTATAAAAAAGAAGTTGGAATTATGAACCTTTTAAAAGAATTCTTACATTGTTGTTGTCTGTAATTTGAACTAACTTGGCCATCTTAGAATGAAATTACAAAAACTTTTCATCAATTGCTAATATAAGAAGAACCTAATTATCATTATTGCTTTAAAATAATGCAGGAAAATTTTGTTAGCATGAAAGGGCACAGTAATTTATTCTTGTAGTACACAGTAGTATGTCTTCAGCTATATTATTAATGGAAATCCAGTATTGAAAACGACTCTTTAAAAAGCACCACCATACTACGTTAGTTGTCTCTTTCCTTGAAATTCACAGCAGGCTGTTTCATCTATTAGAAACTGAGGAGGCGAGTACTTCAGACTGATATATTAAAAAGGAAGGGCTTGTGATTTATCATGCTCAGCACTGGTTGGAAAAGACCACTAAGACAATTGAAATACAAATAACTACCCAAGAACAAAAAAAACTCAGCAAGTTTTGTGCTTTCCTATGTTATTGATTAGCCCATTAAACTATAATCCCTGTAGTGTAGTGCACAACCATTTACTTAACCCCTTTTCATGTCTAAGTTTGCATAAAGGCACCAGCAACTTGTTTCTTCAGCCATTTTAGCTCTCATTACTATGTTCTGAATATATGACTGCACAGCCAAGGCAGAGATTACGCTCCTTGCCCACATTTTAATTCAGTGTGAATTCTTCCTACTTGCATAGAAGTAGCACTGAATTCACGGCGGGATGAGAAGTTCCTTATTTTTCCTTCAAGTAGGAATGTGTAACTTTTACTGCAGTGAATACCTGGATTTGATTTCTACCAGTTATTAACTGAATAAAAGCACTAAAGTAGACCAGGAAATACTTTCAATGGGTGTGAATTGAATTTATACTCCATTTAAGGACTCAGCACTGACGGTGTAATGACAAAACAAAATCCATAGTTTCCAGTGGTTTGAACTAAACCGACATGTTCCCTTTCTGTTTACATGAGGCAAAATTAGCTGAAGCTGTGAACTTAAATATGTTTGGGACGGATTCCATACCAGTTTTATTAAACCTATCATTAATACACGATTTTCTTTTTTTGGATGGATTAAACTTGTAAGGACTAAAAAACAAATTATGGTCTAGACACCAGCAATTAGTGTTGCAAGTCCTGTTCTCTTGCTGTGGGCACTGCGTATCTTAATAACATGCCTAAAGTTTTAGTTTATTGTTTCCCCTAGCTGGATGCTGCTATTGGATTATTTTTTATCCTGCTGTAATCACATACATTAGTTCATCTGACTTTTTCTCAGCTATCAAACTAATTATTATTAGACTGCTTAATAATATAGTTAGTGCTGATTTTAGTATTTATTAATGCAGATTTCCATTCTTTTTTTCTTCCTGTAACTACTTTGTCCCAGTTTTGTAGGAGGTAAAATGTTCACTGAAGCACGATACAAGAGCAGTACATTCAAGAGCAGTTCATCACTGAATATTTCTTCATAACTATTTAACAGTGTCTGTTTGATGTAGGAGAGTAAAATTGTCAGCCCTATAATATGAAACCAAACAACAAGAGAAGAAGACTTATTCACCCTTTTTAAGGTCTTGTATTTCTTCTTTACAAAAAATCTGGCATCTAATTAACTGAAGAAGATGGCAAGGATTTATATATGATCATATGTATTATATTCTGAAGTCCCATAAATGTTAATGTTGCTAATATGGATCAGGTTAAATGTTTTCAAAAGGAGCAAAGAAGTACTTAAACCACAAAAAGTACCTTGTAAAGACTCAAATCTAAGAGCTAACTGATTTTTCACTTTGAATGTGCGAAAAATTGTGTAAAGTGTTCCTACAGAGCACCAGCTATTTTTTACTGAAAAGATTTCACTACTAGGATCCACTATTGGGCAATCCAATGTTTCCTTTCAACTCATGAATCTCTACACATACGTTCCATCCTTAAACATGTTTTGGAGTATTTTAGCACAAGATAGATCAAACATACCCCCTTTTTTTGGATTAGTTATCCTAGAGATGACATAACTCAGATAAAGCAGCAATTCCTTCAGGCTGCAATTTTCTGTCAGTATTTTTCTGTCCATTATGACACAGATATGTGGACTAAGAAAACTAAGTAGACGGAAGTGTCAAAGAAAATATATAGGAAAATGGAGAAATTTTCTCTCTTCAGTAAGGCTAAAAGGTACTGGCTTGTTAAACTAATTAAAATAAGGGCTAAGAGGTTAATAAATCTGTTACACACATACTGAATAAATTTACTATTTATAAATGCATTTAGGGGATCAATACCACCCATAAAAATACAACTGACAAGATACAATCTTGATATAAAATAAAGAAGAGATTAACAGATCAAATTTGAACCAAGAACAAAAATTAGTGGGTGTCTTGTTTGTGTTTTTCTTTTTAACGGTCAGAAGTGTGAAGCATGAAGGGAATGGAAGGAACCAACACAGTTTCAAGATAGATTTCAATATAATTTGCTGGTATGAAACTTCAGGAATTGGGTTTTTTCGCATTCAGAGGGGGCAAAAGGGAGGGCAGTTGGTTGCCTCATATCTAGCATTATTTCAGAAGTAATTAACTCGAATTTTATGTGCTATGCTGTGTTGATCTCATGCTCTTTGTTTTAACTTCTTGTGAGACGAGGTTGGAAATACACTAACTTCTGCATCCCTTGTGCTGCACAGCTTGGTTTTGAGGCTCAGGGGTATGAGTCTTTTAGTGAATCAATGAAGAAGGATGAAACAGCAGTGATTTCATGATGTCATGGCTGCTCTCTTGGTGCCACTCAGGACCACATCCAGTTTAGCATTACCGTCAGGAATGCTGCCTGAAACTGAATTATGAACCACAGGAAAAAAGAAAAAAAAAAGTGGACCAGATTTAACGCACATTTACAAGCAGCTTATTCTGTCACCTATGCCTTCTCCTTTCTTCCCTTTTTCCTGCTGCCTTAGTTTTACCTGCACTATTTCAGAACATATACAGAAAGAGACGGACAAATCCTTATCACTGAAAACATGTATTTCTTCCTTTAATGGTAGTAAGATTAATATTTTTCTTCTGATGTACACAGAGTTCTTTTTCACCTGGTCTCTGTGAGTCATTCTAAAATGTAGATTATGCATTAGTTTCTGAAGGAAAGTGGTGAAACATTAGGTTCAATGTATGTGACTTACTTTGTTTTAGGCTCAAAATTAGAAGGACAGTATCATTCTCAGGTCTTATCTCAGACTCTTATTGTGATTTTATGTTTTAGCTAAAAGCTTTCTATTTACAGGAATGTGAATGTCCATGGAAAACAAAAGAAACAATTCACAGCTATGATTAGCAGAAAGGCAGTCACTCATATGTGAATAAAAGCATGACCTTCAATTCCTAAATAATCACTATCTTATTATTAGCAACAGGAGAGCCATACAAGCTTAGTGTGGTTATCATCCACACAGAATTTGGAGAAACACATCTACAGTAGTATTACACTATAAATTATGCATGTCTTCCTGCCATATGGAATACTCCCTGTGCTCTGACCTCCTATAATTATTGATGTTAGTATGTCAAAGGACTTTCTTGAAGTTAAAGAAATACTGCAGTTTGCATCGATTATCAGAAGACTGAATAAATATGTCTGAGAGCAATGTGTGTGTCTAATTACAATTACATACATAAGTACTAAACTCAGTGGACCAGTCTTGCCTTTTTTTTTTTTTTTAATTTAACCTGGATCTCTAGTAGATTTTCTGTAAAATGGCTTCCATAAAAGAAGTGTTCAATACTTTAAGCTTTTTTCCCCCATATCCTGCATTATTTTTAAGGCATTTACCAATAAGAAGAAGTTCATATAATAGTTGATACAGACCTTCTTATTTCTCAGCAAAGCTGTTAGTACAAGGGTTTGAGGAAAGAATTTTAAGGATTACTTTATGTTCAATGTCTCACTTTCATCACAGGTATTACACCTCACATACAGACATCATATTAGGAAAAAGGATATCAGATGGTGGTAAAAACAGTCCTTTAAACTTACAGAAGGTGAACCTTAGCTTTATGCCAGTGTTGATTTTAATGAATAAAAGCCTTGGATGTCAGTTTGGATTATGAAACACACCTCTTTCTTGAAGGAGGTAAAGTCATCTTCAAATAAATGGGCAATTATTTCACTGTGAAACCCCCCAAAAATGTTGCCATGTTTACATTGCCCAGTAGGTCACGGTGCCAGAGATGCCTGTGCTGGCAAAAACATCCATCATGGGGCCTGGTGCAGAGACATATTGGTGAACTTGCTTGGGTATAGAAGCAGAATAGCACGTTCAGGCAGCATTGCCCCTGAGCTACTGAGCTCTGAAAAGTGCCAGGGCTTGTTAGCTTACAGGTGGTGCCTTGCTAGCAGAGGCACTCTCTTTCTAGATGAGAGCTGGCTTCTGTGCACCTCCCATGCTCCCTGGTGCTGCCATGGTCCCATTAGGATGGGTGAAGTGGATGCAGGTGTCTTGATTGCTAGTGTGGGCTGTTCATTTCTTATAGTAGAAAAGGTTCCTTGTCCAAATGCTTAATAAATGCTGCAAGGCAGTAGAAATTATATCTCAACATTGCATTAAAACTGATCATTAGCATTTGGTACATACACCAAATTAAATAAGCACTTAAATTGGAATAGTCTTAAATGATGTATAACTAATTTTTGAGCTATGAGTTTTTCCCACGTGTCCAAACAGTTAAATAATTTGTAGAACTAGATGGAATTTTAAAATTGCATAGCATTTGCTTATTCATATGTATGTGAATGATATTTCCTGCCTAAACATTATATTTTTTAAATTATAATTTCATTTTAAAAAACCCTATTTTCGGAATTACAATCTTTATCATAAAGATTGTAAGCTTTTATTAAATTCGGTAATCCATATCAACATAGTGTCTCATAACTGAGCTACAGAAAACAATTTCATCTCCTAAAGAAATTGCTTCTCTGATTATTCAGCACCAACTGCTCTTCATTTTCAGGTATATATATTCCATCTTAGAGTATGTCAACATACTATTTATTCCTAGGAGTACATATAATTGTCTTATTGCTGCTAGTATTTCAAAATACTTAATGAAATACAAGAATTTAGCACATTTTGGAGATTAAATATAGAATACATCCAAGAATATTTTTCCCAAGCTATGTCAGGAACTCTTTTTCAAAGCATGTTTTTAAAATAGTAATTCAAGCAGTATGTTGAGAAATATCTGAACATCATATTTGAAAACAGAAAATCAAGACATGAGTAGAGTCTGCTGAGCTCCAGGAGGTAAATTTTCCGTCTTCCTCAAAAATATTCTTGCATTTTCCTAACAATATTTTTACTAACAATTATCAGGTAGAGTATACATAATGAAGACTTTTTTGTTTGTTTGTTTAGAAACTAGGATTGGCAAATTTCTTAAACTGCTTTTGCTCGGAATACTAGCTTGTTGTGATAGAACTCTCTTGAGAAAGACAGCAAGTGGGGGAGAAGGAGAAAAATATGGGTTTCTACATTCTCCATTACATTTACTTAGACAGCTAATGTAACTACCAGAAAACTTTCAATATTGTATTTCATGTGTAGAACATTCCAATAGTCAGTCTTCTAATTATCTCTGTGGGAATTAGAAGGTAGTAAAAAGTTTCAAGTCTACCTCTACTGCCTGTTAAATACATGTGTGTCTGTGTCTGTGTCTGTGTCGGTGTGTGTGTGTCTGTGTGTGCATATTGTGAGCTCTATTGTTTCTTTGTAATGGCAATAGGTACAGATGCTTTTTTTTGTTGTTGTTGCTTCCTAAACTTTTCTTGTTTCAAAATCAATGCCAAGGGAAAAGTGTGGTTCATATCGGATACTCAGATTTCATTTTAGGCATGAACTTTAGCTCCACTTTCTAGCTGGCCTTTAAAGGGCAAGATAAATACCCAAAAAGTGAAAAATGATGCATTTGTATTCCTTTAAAACAAACAGAATTACATGTTCTTAAAATCAAAGGTCATTTCTCTTTCTAACGGTCTTCCAGCTTTTCTACTTTTGGTTCCCTCAAACAACAAGGAGTTGTATTCCATTAGTTACTCTTTCATTTGAGCTAATAATGTTCTGAGCCTTTATGTAGTACATACAGTATTAAGACATTGAATTGTTTTAATTTTTCTGGGATTGACAAAGGGAATGACAAAGTGAAAAACTTGCAAAATAAATAATTTTATGCCAATTTAAAAAAAGTTAATGCATTAAAACCAGTATAACATGATGTTTTGTTTAAACCAACAACTTTTTCTAATGAATGACATTTTCTTACATTTTTCTTCCAAGTTCCTTTCAAAGGAGAAGCAAAAAATAAAAATAAAAAAAAAAACCACCACACCACAAACAAACAAAAAACCCCACCAACAACAAGGCTTTAGCATGGTATAACTACAGCAAGTTCAAAAGAATCAGCTAGTATTTCAAGTATGGGCTTATTCCTATATTCAGTCAGCCCCACATGTTCTAAACCCTAGCACAGAATCATAGGAAAGCTTAGGGTTGAAAAGATTTCTGTGATCATTTATTTAACCATTAATCTAGCACTGTCAACACCACCATTAAAACATACCCCTAAAAGTGTTACATCTACACATTGTGTAAGTACCTTGAGGGATGAAGACTCAACTAGTTTCCTGGGCATCCTGCTCCAATGTTCGACAATCCTTTTTGTGAAAAAAAATTTCCTAATATATATAGTCTAAACCTCCCCTGAAACAACTTGAGGCCATCTCCTCTTCTTCTATCACTCATTTCTTGTCAGGAAAGATTGATCTCCACCTCACTACAACCTCCTTTCAGGCAGTTGTGAATAGCAATAAGGGTCCCCTCAGTATCTTTTTCTCTAGGCTAAATCACCCCAGCCTCCCCAGCTACTCCCCACAGAACTTGTGCTCCAGAGCCTTAACCAACTTTATTGTCCTTCTCTGGACATGTTCCAGAAGCTCAATGTTTTTCTTGCAGAGAGAAAATGGGACAACACTTGAGGTGCAGCCTCATTATTGCCAAGTACAAGGGGACAATCACTGCCCTTGCCCTCCAGACCACAATATTCCCAATAAAAACTAGGACGTTGTTGTCCCTTATTCCGAACTGGGTATATACTGGCTCAGGATCAGCCATGGCTGACAAACATGCCCAGGTCTTTTTCCATGTGGCAGGTTTCCAGCCACTCTACCCCCAGCCTGTAGCACCTCCTGGAATTGTCATGAGCCAGAAGCAGGACCAAGCACTTCGTCTTGTTGAATCTATTGAACATGGGGCCTTTCAGGATCAGTGAAGAAGATTTGGTTACCCAGGAAATAGGGGAGGCCAAGGCACTCAACACCTTTTTTACCAGTCTTCACCAGCAAGCATTCCAGCGACTGCACCCATATGCTGAAGGTGAAAGGAGGAAAATGTGAAAATGAAGAACCATCCACTGTAGGAGACGACTGGGTTGGCAACCTTATGTTTATGGAACCTTAAGTTGCAAAGTTCACGGGACCTGAGGAGATACATCTATGGATCCTGAAGGAACTGGCTGAGTCTTGGCATTGCAGTGAAATTCCCACTGACTGGAAAAGGAGAAATATAATATCCATTTTTAAAAAGGACAATATGGACAACCCTAACTACAGGCCAGTCTGTCTCATCTCAGTGTCTGGCAAGATCATAGAGTAGCTCCTTTTGGAAACTATGCTAAAGTACAAGAAAAATGAGGACATGACTGAGCCAACATGTCTTCACAAGGCAAGTCATACCTGACAAATTTGGTGGCCTTCTATGAGGATGTTACAGCAGTGGTGGACAAAGGAAGACTAACAAAAGTAATCTACCTGAATACAAATCATTTGACAGTGTTCTGTGTGCCAACCTTGTTTCTAAACCGGAGAGACATGGACTTGACAGGTGGACTACTCAGTGGATAAAACATCAGCTGAATGATCATATTTGAAGAGTTTTAGTCAACGGTTTGGTATCCAATTGGTGATTCCTCAGGGGTCTGTATTAGGACCCGCACTTTTTAACATCCTTATTGCATCATGGATAATGGGATTTAGTGCACCCTCAAGCAAGTTTGTTGATGACACAAAGCTGTTTAGGGAGGTCAACACCGAGGGTTGGGCTGCTGTCCAGAAGGATGTTGATAGGATTGAGAGATGGGCCTGTGTGACCCTCCGGAAGTTCAAAAATGCCAAGTACAAGATGCTACTCCTTGATCAGGGAAATCCCAAGCACAACAACAGGCTGGGCAGAAAATGAATAAAGAACAGCCCTGGGAGGAAGGACTTAAATGGTACTTGTTGACAGGAAGCTCAACATGAGCCAAGAGTGTGTGCTCACATCCTAGAAAGCCATGTACATCCTCGGCTCATTAAAACAGCATTAAAAAGCAAACTGACAGTGGTGATTCTCCCTCCTACACTGCTCTTGAGAGACCCTTCCAGAGGTACTGTGTCCAGCTCTGGGGCCCCAACACAAGGAAGACATTAAGTGTTGGAACAACCCAGGACAGAGATACTAATTTGATCACAGAGCTGGAACACCCCTCCTAAGAAGAAAGGTTGAGAGAGTTGGGGCTATTCAGCCTGAAGAAGAAAAGGCTTTGGGGACAACTTCAGAAGCTTTCCAAGGCTTTAAAGGGGGTTAATAAGGAAGGTGGAGGGAACTTCCCACAAGAGCATGTAGTTACAAGACATGGGGGAATGGCTTAAGCTGAAAGAGAGTAGGTTTAGAGTAGGTCATAAGAAGAAATTCTTTGCTGTGAGAATGGGAAGGAAACTGAAACAGGGTTGCCCAGAGAGGTTGCAGACTCTCTGTCCCTGGAGGTGTTCAAGACCAGGCTGGATGAGGCTCTGAGTGAGCCAGTCTAGTGGAAGCTGTCCCTGCCCATTGCAGAAGTCTTAGAACTACGTGATCTTTAAGGTCTCTTCCAACCATAACCTTTCTCTGATTCTATGATTATAATTTGATACAAATGGCCTTAGTCTCTCAATTCAGCCTTTTCAGATTCCTCTATAGACCTTTGCAACCCTCTAAGCAGATAACCAGCTTGGTGTAACCTGAAAACTGACTGAGGGTCACTCAGTCCCCTTGCCCAGATGATCAGTAAATTAAGACACTAATTGAACTGGCTCCTGTACTGAGCACTGGGTAACTCCACTGGTGACCAGCCAGTCATCAAGTCAATTTTTACTCAGTAAAGATTACACCAAACTATGTGCAGTGACATTTTTTCCAGAAGAATATTGTGGGAAAGAGTGTCAAAGGCTTCATTAATTCCTGGCAGACCACATCCACAGCCTTTCCCTCATACACAAGACAGGCCACCCTGTCTCAAAATGAGATCATGTTGATCAAGCAGGACCTGCTGGCTGGGCCTGATCCTCTTGTTGTCCTATATGTGTCACTTGACAGCACTTAGGATAATCTGTTTCACGATCTTGCCTGTCACAAAATGAGGTCAGACAGACAAGCCTGTATCTCCCTCTATCCTCCCTCTGATCCTTCATGTAGATGAGCATCACATTTGCCAACTTCCTGTAAACTGGCACCATCTCAATTAGCTGGAACTGCTTTCCTGCGTCTATTCACACATGCTAAATACACGCAGTAAGACTGTAGGATGTTTCACACAAAACAAATTGCAGGGAATGTGTCCCAGACTTCAAAAGCCTTTTGCTGTCTAGATAAATAGAGGGAATAAAAATGGCCATTTTGTAGTTACCATTTTCAGCTGAAGACACACTTAAGGATCATGGCAGAAGCTGAAATAATAACAGTTATCACCTTGAATCCTTTAATCCTGTTGCTTTTTTTCTTACGTAGACAGTTATTTCTGTACAACATCTCACTGTGCCCTGGTGCAGAAGTTTTCATCAGTTCTCATTTCCCCCCATCTCTTCTCTGCTGGTTTAATTCCTAGAGGGAGTTTATTCAAACACTTCCATTCCAGAAATCTTTGAAAGGGATACGTATTGCTTCTTATTTTAATTAAGTAAATTGGTAGGTTTCTACCTTAAATAAAGAGTTTTTAGGTGTTTCATATCAAATTGTGTCTATTCGTACTTGTTAAGTACAGAGGCTTCATGTGTTCAAAATTCCTATTAAACTAGATCCCCATCTACATTATAGCTATTTTGGTCCAAACCTTGATAGAAATGCAAACTCCCTGGAGAAGAGGAATCTAGAGACAAGGAAAACTTTCACTACTAAAACAGTAAAACCAAAATTTAAGGATTTAGTTCCTTTCTGCTAAACTTTGAAAAGGAAAAGAGGATTCTGTGTGCAACATAGAATTTGATTTTTTTTTCTTTATCTCCCTCCTCTAAACACCGACAAAAATAATAATAGTTCAAATACTCCTTCAGCAGAAGGATTATCTAACAGTACTTTTGGTTCTGTGTTTGTATCTGTCAAGATATTAATGATACTCAAATTATACTATAGTGCAAATTTTTCAACATGTTTTCCCATGCCCCTGTAAAATAAGTGGTCGGGGAAGACTTTTTTGATAGATTTCTAAGATGAAAACGAAGCACAAATGCGACAATATTGTATATGAAAACTGTTTATTGATAAAGAAAGGTAACTGTTCCTACCTAAGTGGGATAGAAAAGAGAGCACAGGGAGAAAAAGACAGACAGAGAAGACAGGGCCAGCGTTGCCGCACGAGCCCTGGCGCTCTGTCAGGAGCAGCTCAGCGGGCGGAGCTGCGTGCAGGGAACCGCGGAGGGTCTGCGTGGTTCTTGTGGCGGCCGGGCGCGATTTCCAAACCGCAGCAGGCTGCGTGTCCCTGCTGTTGCCGAAGAAGGGGCTGCGAGGGCGACCGGCATGGCCGTGGAGCAGCCGCGGGCGGCCTGTCAGGTCCGCGGCGACTGAGGACTGCGGACTGCAGCCATCTGATGATACTCTCTAAATCGTTTCATCTTCCTGACAGCTAGCTTGTTGCAGCTTTGATCTGTCAAGCCAGTTAGTGATCTGGGACCTCATTCAAATTTTTGCTATGTGTTTTTACCATTTGATGAGTTGTTGTTTGCTGCTGAAACACCAAGCTAGCACTCATTCTAGCGTTTGAGCAAACGGAATAATTTTCCATTTTACACTCCACAAAGTAGAATTTAATTTGAAGCAAGGTTTTCTTCAGTTCTGATTGTGCATAAAATACTAATATGCATAAAATTACCATGGAGGAATTTCTGTGATGCAATGCTAATGAATAATTATTTGAATTCTCTTAACACACTTTATTTAGCCAGAGAATTCCTCATTAATGACCAAAGAGCTGTACAACTATGTCAGTGTTTCATATTAGGGTTTTTTTTTGTTGTGGAGTTGGTGGCGATGCTGTTTTATGAATTAATATATTAGACCAAATTATACATTTGGTCTTTTTTAGATTATATAAAATATAAGTTTCTGACCCATTTAAATTCTTGCTCTCCTGGGCATGAATTAACTACTTGTTCAGAGAAATTAAGGCTTAAGGAACACGAGTGGTGCTAGAGAAAGTTGAGTTGGTTTTTAAAGCATTTATCTTAAATACTGTGGTAAATAAATTTTGTAAAAATAAATACAAGTGGGTATATCTTCCTGGATAAATGAGAGATTTTTCACATTTTTATAAAACATTTATTCTAACTAAAACAATCGAGAGAGGTAACTTTTTTTTTCTGGTATTTTCGTGGAGATTTTAAATAAATCTTAAAACAAAATTTCTTAGAAAACTCATAAATTCTCTGTGTTTTAAACAACCATTCCTTCATCTCTAGCTAGCTTAGTTAGCTATAACAAAAACATTTGTTGAAATCTTTATAGGGAAGGAAGAGGTTAATGATTAGAAGAGCATCATATTAAAAATTGCTATAGATTTGCTATGAATAAACTGACAAGTTTGACAAGATACCTTCATAGACTGCTCTGCACAAAACAAAAATCTTCTATATAATAAAGGACAACCAGATAAAACAAGTCAGACATCTCAATTACTAGACTTTACTGCACTAATATTTACTTACTTACAAAAAGGGTAAGATAGATGATTTTCTCTCTTTCTTATTTTTTCCCAGATATCAAGTATAACAAATAATTAGCAACTGAATCAGAAATTGAAGATTACCCTGCGCTTTCTTTTTGTGTGTCCAAAATTATTTGCAAAAAATACTTGCAAATTAGTCTCCCTTGCCTCTGAGGCAATCTTAAGAGATTGCACAAGGACTTAACTTCCAAATCACTGCACAGCCTCCAGACAGAGGATAAAATATGTTGTGATTATGGTTCAAATAGTTGGCTCTTCCATGCTGAAGGCCCACCTTTTAATTGCTGCTCTAAAGGATGCATAAAGGAATTAGTAATGAAATAGCAAACTAGTCTAGCATATAATGCTGTGGCCTGTACGTAATAATGAGTATAGCAGCTGGCAGACAGTGCACATGACATTAGAAATTAGGATATTTTGGCCTTCCTGTTTGGTCTGCTGTAGAACAAAACTTCAGTGCAAAAGGAATTCTTCAATGCTTAAACACAAACTTAGATAAGCAACTAAATGCAGACACTCTGCATACCCATACACACGTATTTCACATATTTTGCATTGACATTGTTTGTTCAGTAAACTTATTTTTCAGAGTACCCTTTCTTTTGCATGATGAGAGATGTATTATTTTTGTATTCCTTATCAAATACATGAGCTGTTAACTTGAATTTTAACCCAGTAACAATTTCTCAGGCATAAATATTTTCATTCTGATTTATATAAATTACCTCCAAGAGATGCCTTTCTTAAAAATAATCTTATTTTTCATTTATAAAGTATTGTTTTGCAAATGGAGTTTTATGGACATAGACTCACAATTGCTTATAAAACTTATTCATCATAGCATAGAAGTAATTAAAGAACTAGGTGAAAAAATTCAGAAAAATAATTGGCACAAAATTATAGCACTTTTGTATACAGTTGCTTAGAAATTTGCTTCAGAGTAACAATTCTATTTTTAACTGTTTACTTCTAAAATACTTTGGTGCAGTGTGATGCTGATAGAAGAAAAAGACAATTTTGCAGGGTAAATCTAAACAGCATTTAAAGAGCAAAAAAACCACCAAAAAACAAAAAAAGAAGAAAAAAAATCCTGTAGATGATAAATAATTGTAGAAAAAAGGTTTAACATTCTTTCCTATTACAATATATGTAATTGCCATTGATCGGTAATGGGAAGGTTTATGAGACAGTAGCAATACATTTTCCCCGTGTGGCAGTATTATGAAAACAAGAACAGTTTTGACCAAGAGACTTGGATTTAATGTAGTAAGGTTCTGGGTACATTGCAATAGTTGGTGTCCTTAACTACTTCTTTAAATGACCGGTATGGAATCATCAGAAGATTCTGCTGCTTCACATAATGTTGTTCTGTTCATACATGTGTTATAACACGCTATGCAGATGAAGACAATACATCCAGCAGCCAACCTAGATGGTAAAAAATAAAACTATAAAATCTATAACAAAGATTCAAACTATAAGATCGTTTGGATTGGAAGTGATCTAGGTTGAAGGGGCCTAGTTTGGAGGTGCCTGCCACGGACAAGAACATCTTCCACTAGATTAGGTTGCTGAATTCCCCATCCAACCTTGTCTTGAACACTTCCAGTGACTGGTTATGCAAAACTTCTCTGAGCAAGTCTCTTGCAACCCTCACTGAAATACATTTCTTCCTTATTTAATCTAAAGCCATCTTTTTTCAGTTTAAAGGTGTTGCCTTTTCCTCTCATTAGGAGCCTTTGTAAAAAGTGTTTCCCTATCTTTCTTAGAATCACAGAATCAGAAAGATTGGAAAACACCTCCAAGATCCAATCTTTGGCCAATCACTACCTTGTCAAGACCATGGCACTACGTGCCATGTCCAGCCATTTCTCAAATACTTCCAGAGATAGTGACTCCACCACCTCCCTAGGTAACTTGCTGCATTGCTTGATAACCTTTTTGATGAATTTTTTCCTACTATCCAATGTAAATGTCCCCTAGTGCAACTTGAGGCCATTTCCTGTCATCCTTGCTGTCTGGGAAAAGTGAGCATCCCCCATCTTCCTACAACTTCCTTTCAGGTTGTCGTAGGGAATGAAAAGGTTCACTTCAACCTCTTTTCCTCCAGGCTAATTACAAGTTCCAGTACTTCTTTGGGTTAATTATAACTCTCCCAATCCTTTTACATGCTCCTTTAAGTACTGAGAGATCATAATAGGGTCTTCCCAGTACCTTCTCTTCTGCAAGATGAATACTTTCTATTGTTTCAGCTTTTCTTCACTGAAGCGCTGTTCTAGCCCTTTGATTATATCTGTGGCCCTCTTCTGTACATTCAGACAGATATGTGCCTTTCTTGTTTTGGGAACACCAGAGCTGGATCCAGTACCCCAGGTCAACTCTCACCAGAGCTGAGAAGAAGGGCAGAATCACCTCCCACAACCTGCTGGCAATGCTGCTTTTGATGAAGTCCAGGAAACAATTAGCATTTCTGGCAAATGCATATTGCTTGTTCATACCTAATTTTTTTCTGCTAATATCCCAATTTTATGTCCTCAACGCTATTCATCTCCCACTCAATAGTGTAATGCTACTATTGATTGTCCTGGCCCAGGTGCAGGACTTTGAACTTAACTTTGTTGAAAGTCATAAAGTGTATAATGGTGTATTTATTCAGTCTGTCAAAATGTGTCTGGATGGCATCCCTTCCTTCTGGCATGCCATTGCACTGTTCAGCTTGCTGATGTGGTGAGATGGTCTGTAGGCTGGATGCCTACCAAATCACTCTACTACTCCTGTCTTAGACAGAAAGGAATAGAGAAAATAATATGGAAGAACTCCTTCTGAGTCAAGATAAAGAAAATTTTAAAAAGGAAAAGTAAAGGTCATGCATAAGGAACCAAAGTAAACAAAAAATTTTATTTTCTACTTCCCATGAGCAATGACTAATCACTTCCTGAGAAGCAGGACTTCAGCACACTTATTGGTTGTTCTGGAAGCAAACCATGTAAATAGCAAATCCATCCCCTCACCCTGTAGGTGTAGGTAACCTCACATGCACCCCCACCCACCACCTCTACCACCTCCTTTTTATCTTACCTTTTATTGCTGAGAAAACATCATATAGTATGGAGTATCACTTCAGTCACTTTAGTCACCAGCTGTACTGGCTATGTCACCACCAAAGATCCAGCCTGCTGGAGTGTAGGAATGGGAGAATGTTGGAGAGACATTGCTGATGCTGTGCAATGCTGTTCAGTCAGAGCCAAAACCCTGGTGTTTTAGCAACCCCTTTGTAGATACCATTACGAAACACAGTGCTTTAAGGACTGCTGTTGGAGTCCAGGGCATCCCTTTGAGCGCCCTGGATGGTCACAGACCTTGGCAGGGAGGTCTGGGACCCAAACAAGAGGGTTTGAGATCTGTACATGGGGTTTTGAGATCTGTACAGGGGGGCTGTAGTTAACCCTGACGCAGAGCCCAGGAAGACAAAGTCTTTGACTTTAGTCCATGGGAAAAACCTCCAAAACTGCGAGAAGAATTACAAGTCACAAAGGTGAGACAGACAGTAGTGTAGTTTATCACCGTGTCAAAATTTTGTAGTTTTAGGGTTCTTAGAATGGAGGTAAATGGGGAACAAGATGGGGGAATTAGGGCAGTGCCCTGGCTTCTTCTCCTTCTCCCTTGGCCTCCATCTACTGATGTGACAGTGGCACAAAGGTAGTTCAAGGAGATTGGGTTGAAGTGGAAATGACCCTTTTAGCATAGGTAACAGGTATTGGCACATAAATGTAAATCAGAGACATGTAATTATCTGTATAAGAGGACAGTGATGCCCCATCAGCGGGGAGTCGCCTCGTGTCCTCACCGCTTTTCAGATCTGGGCTGGGCACGGAGAAAATTGTGAGATATGAAATAATAAACTGTCGCTAGCCGAGGCTGGGTGTGTCCCACTTTAGGGACAGAAAGAGTGCAGGCAGACACAGCTGCAGTGGGGAACAAACTCTTCTACTTTATTTACAATTTTCTACTTTTATACATTTGTACAGAGGTCCAGAGATTGGCTAGACAGGTCACCACCTCTTAACCTGTATGGTGGACATCACCATCAATCAGTTCTTCTCTCAGAGGAGAAGAATGCAAACATTCTAAGAATAAACTTTGTTTACAGAAGAAGGCTACGTGTGAAAGTTCTGCACAGAGACAGAAAGGCAGAAAACAGGGCAACAATAAACAACACGAGAAACCTTGAAAAACAAGACCTTACAGACTCCGCTTCTTTATTGCGACACGACTAAGGACTTTCAGAGGGCAAAAGACTCTCAACCACCTGAATCTCGGGTGAAGAACCAAACCCGAGAGGCTGCTATGGGGAAAACTGACTTTATTTTAGCTGGATCCAATACTGTGCCATCTACAAACTTGCTGAGGATGCACTACATTGCACTCTGCATTTCATTAATAAAGATGTTGAACAATAGTGGCCCCAGTAGAGACTCCTGAGAAATTTCACTTGTTACTGATCTCCATTGGAACATAGAGCTGTTAACTGCAGGTCTTCGTATGCAAGCATTCAGGTAGTGCCTTTCTTATCCAAGAGTGTACCCATCTCCAGTAAACCTATATATTTCCAATTTAGCAGCAAGAATGTTGGGGAGAGCCATATCACAGGCCTTATGGAAGTCAGAGTAAATTCCATCAGATCCTTTTCTCATCATTTTCCAAAGCAGACACACCACTATAGAGGGCCATCAACTAATCAGGCACCATTTGCCTTTGGGGAAGCCATTTTCATGTTTTTATATGCCTTGAGGTAGATTCCAGGAGGATCTGTTCTACGACTTTACTAGGCCTAGGGTAAGACTGTCAGTTTGGTATCTGTCAGCAAACATCTGCTCTATGACAGCCTTTGTTGGTTTGGCTTCTAATTTTCACCCATACACTCTACATCTCTGCTGGGCTGTTTTTCAGTGGTAGTGGGTTTTTTCCATATAGAAATGGAAATCATCCAACCATCCAATAATATTTTCAATCATAGAGGGCAACCCCCTCACCTTTCCATCTTTGTCCATCATTGACAGAGAGGTCAGCCTCTCCCAGCTGTTTGTCCTGAACAGTTTTAGTCATTAATTGAAGTGCTCCAATGATGTGATTCATCCCACCAAGTCTCAGTGATAGTGATCAGGCCATAGCTTTCCAGATGCACTAGAGGATGCGCCCATGTGATGTTCTGAAATGCATTGGAACCCTGCAGGTCATTTCAAAGAAAGTAAAAGGATAACAAAACTGTTCTAAAACTAAGGAAATCCCATTTCCAAGATTTGTATTAGATCTTTAGCTTCATCAGTGACACTGACACATTCAAAAAGAATTTGGGTACCCCTTGAGGTCATTAGTACTTCTTGTTCAACAGCAGGAATGAAATGGTGGACCTAGACTTGGAAGCTCTGGAAGAGACAGGTCACATAGGATTTCAGAAATACTTGTTAACAGTGACATTTCTGTAGTTTACATCCATACTGAATGATCTTTTTGCTACGTTCATGGAAGAAGCTGGTAAACTACCATGGAAGTGTGTTTAGGCCACTTAAAAAAATCAATATCAATAGTGTTGGCACAAAGCAGGTTTTAATATTGAATTGTGAAAGTAAAACTTTAACAGAGTTTGACTGGAAAGTTCACTCAGTTGCTTACTACAGAGTAGTGGTGGTTTAATAGCAGCAGGAAATTACACCTCCAAGAAGTCAATCCCATTCCCCCAAACCCTTCCAGTAAGAGAGGGGCAAAGAAAGAGACTATAGATTGAAACAATGATTCACTGAAAGCAAGAAGCAATGGAACAAGAAACACACAATAACAGCAGCAATATTAACAACAAAAGTGTACAAAAATAGAAAGTGCTTTACACACTAAAGATGTTCACCATCTTGATTTAGTTCCATGTGGCCACCGAGACAGATGCAAGTTGGCGCACGCTTCCCATGGGTGACACCACATGGACCTCAGGACAGTGACATGATGGTGGCCATTTCTGCACTCAGCACTACATGGCTTCCCAGGACAAAACCACCATGGTGGGTGCTTCCACCACTAACTTTTCCCAACACCAGCGCCTGGGACAACCAAAAAACAATGATGGACAAACCCCCAAAACCTAGATTGTCCTTGCTGCAGTGTGCTGCCCATTTCCAGACCAGTACACTCCACTGAAGCTCAGGACCACCCAAGATTTGCTGCAATTATAACACTGACATTATTATAGATTCACAATAGCAGCATTCATACCATAATTCATTCACATGCACACACAGAGGCAAAAAGATGTATATATTTATATCTATGTATGTAAAGATACCCATCAAAAATTCCCCTGAGATTCTGTGAAATACATAAAATCCCATAGTGTTTCTCAACAGGCATTGGTTACACCTCAAGGAGTATGTATGTGCATGGGAGTGGGTAGCCATCTAGGATTCATCATCAGTGAAAGAAAGTGAAAGAAAGTCTTTTAGTTATTAAAAACTTAAGTGTTGGTGAGCTCCAAAGGACATCCCACTCAGAGAGATGTACTACTACAGCCTGCTGAAATCCAGCAGAACTCAAAGGATCTCATTTAGGATCCCTGTTATGAGGTGTCTGGCTCTGGACACCACTAAGATTCCATCCTGGTCATAAACCAAGTTAGTAACCACTGGATTTTTTTTCCAAAAAGTCCAATAGCTATGGTATTATTCCACTTGGGCTACAATTCAGGTAAATTATTTGCCAAGGGCAAAAAAATATAGCTGTTTATTGTTTTCTCTCAATCTTGGTTAGGCAACTGATGGCTTTTTTTGAAGTCAAAATTATTCCCACTTTACCATGCAAGAGTTCTTGCTGTGGTCAAGGATTCTTCACTACCCAGTTGGTATTATAAAGGGGTGCTTCATTGCTCAGCTGGTTTGGTCAAGGCTTATAAGGAGCTTCTGAGATCCTACAGCAAGACAGAGGAGGAGGTAGAGGATGCACCACCACCTAAGGGATTATGCCTGGCCTATAGCTTTGGCAGAAGGTCACAGTGTTGATGAATTTTCTTGTTTCTTTGCTTCTCCATTTATTTCTTAGTCAAAAGACCTGGAGAGAATGATACAGAGTGGACACCATGTCAGTGGTGATTTTCTCCTCTTCTAAAACCAGAAAAATTTTTCCTCTCCCTTTGCCCGTCAGCAAAGCTGTCTAAAAAGAAACCATTGCTTGCCTTCCAGTACTTTTCTCCTACTGAAGCAATTTCTTCTTCATCACATCCTTGCTTACTATTCAGAACAGTGAAATGTAGCCCATTTTTCTTCCTGGGCAACAGAAGCTTAAGGAAGCATGTACAGACACAGATGCAGTACTTCTATAAAAGAACAATGCAACAATAATCAGGAAGGCAATTTTTAGTCAACAGATTAACAAAGTAAAATTTATTTTTTTTTTTACTACAGTTCCCTTGCACTACATCAATAAGCAACAAGTACAAATAGTAATTTACTATGACATTAAAAACAGACAAAGAACAAAACTATTGAAGTGGTAGGTTGCGTTCTCTTGTATCTAAACCCCAGATGGCAGAATCAGGGAACAATACTCAGACAAAATGTGGACTATCTTGAACAGGTTAAAAAGGTGGAGAAAGACAGCAAAATGGAATAACTCAATAAGATAATTTATGAATTTTTGAGATGCCAGGTTCTTGTTCTCATGCAACACAATAAGCAGTGTTTTTTAGACTCAACTCGGCTGTCTGACACAAATGCAAAGAGTATCCAAGCACTGTGGCCTAGAGGTTACTGTAAGTGCCTTTTTGCTCATCCTTGGCCATTTTCGTTATACCCACTGCCTGCTTCTTCCCACACAAAACACATAGTCTTTGAAGCAGTAAATGTGGAGATTTATGGAGATGATCTAATATGCAGGAAAGTCTGGTTTTGCCCTTTTCATATAATACACATTATTTAGTAGGATAGTAGCAACCTGGTAGGGAAGAATACAGTTCATATGGCAAGGACTGTCAGCAACCAGAAGCACAGTCAATCCCTTCTCTGCAGCTGCTGTGCCAGTTGCTGAAGGACCCCTGGCACTAGTTGAGGATTCCTGAGCCAGGATGTCATGCTCTCTGCTCAAATTTATGAGCCAGGCCATAAAGGGGTAGTTGAGATTGCCAGCCATACCCAGCAATATGGTTTTTACACAGCAATGCTGCCTGAAAAATTCTAGAACCATGCTCTCTGAGCAGACCACTTTTACCAGGTAACAAGAGTGATTAAATTCCTGCAGTATTCCACAGTGTCTTACAAAACATGAAAGAGACAGACACTGCTTCACTTTATGCAGAACCCAGATATGTTGGGAAGATAGGGGGCATGCAATAGATAAGCACATATGTGCTACGAGCAATCCTGTTGTGTGAGGCAATGTCTTAAGAGCTTGAGAATGAAGCATTTTATCAATGACACACAGGTGGCATGGATCACACACAGTAGCCCAGGCTGGGCACACCTCCCTGAATGTTATGTGATATGAGTTTTCCTTTCCTGAATTGTGAGGTAAGGTAGTGGGCACTTGAAAATTGCTCACTTTTGTCTTTTTACTGCTACTTTGTTCTCCATACTCAATAGATTGATACTGGTTGTCTGGCTAATCAGAAATACAGTTAAATTCCTTAATCCAGAATCATATCCAATGTGAATGGCAGTCAGTCGTTTAAAAGTTATAGCTATGACTCTGCTAAGAAACAGAATTGTGAAAACGAATTCAGTTATCTGTGTGTTGGCTTTCTACAGGAGATTGAATAACAGCAGACATTCCACACCATGAAATAGGCAGGATAAATATATTAAAATTAAAGATTCCCAATCTTTGTAACAATAGAGGTTAATCAAGAAAATAAACTATTACAAGTTATTTATTTTCTCTGTGAGAGTTATTTGGCTGATTTTTACATTATCTAGGAATCACTTATTACCATACTTACAAATTTAACTAAAATATAGAGTGGAAATGCAGTTCTTAAAAGGAGGAGGATGCTGAGGCAAAGTTAATGCAGAACTGTGGCTACAGTAATATCCAAGAAAACACAGCTGTGGAATTTCCAGCTCTAAGATTTTGTCTTCTGTTTTATTCTACAACTTAGTTGCATGGGTTAGCATTAATTTTGAATGTTAGGTTCAGTTAAAATTATTTCCCCTCCTCTTAAATTGCATTTTGTACTTTGTTGGTGCAGTGAATTATGTTTCTGCTTTGAAATAGTGAGTTTGTCTTTCAAATATTGTTGAACATAGAGAGAGTATGCTGAAGGCTTCGTTTTCAAGGCATTTTTTATGGCTCTCTTACTGTCTCAATTAAGGTGAGTGATCTAAACTGAAATCTAGAGTAGAGAATATTCAACTCTCTGAAGAATTAACTGCTACATTCCAGTTGAAAATTTTCTTCTCTTCTTTGTTAGCTGTCCTAAAGGCAAACCTCTTAGTCTAAAGAGCTTGAACTTTCTCTGCACTCTTAATTGGTATCTTTAGGGATTGTTAAATATGGGTCTGTTCAATCTTCTCAGTTCAGTCAGACCTTTGAAATTATATTTTCTTTCACTATCAATGGAGCCTGTCACATGTACCATCATCTAGCATAGTTTCAGCTTACTACTTTATAGTAGCATGACCATTTCCACCATTTGATTTGGACAACAAAATTATGTACTAGAGGGATGTGCATTATGAAATAGCACATCAATTTAATGCCCCAGAAAACTTAGATTTCACAGTACCATGCCCTCAAAACGAGGTAAAGCCAACATTTGCAGAAGTAAAAGCTTGACAATGCTTCAACTGCTGCAGAAAACTGCTGATCATGTGGGAATTGAGTCCATATATAAATATTACATACCCCAAAACTGTGTAAACATCAGAAAGAATGTGGCTTAAATTAACAAGATCAAGGAGTTTCGTGATAAAGAAGACACTCCCTAGCCCATGAACAGAACAGTTAGTTAAGGACAGTCTTACACATGTGTTTTCAAAAATTTGGGCTGTGGGGTTTTCTTTGGCTGTTGGTTTTTTGGTTTGGGTTTGTTTTGGTTTGTTTTTTTTTTTTTTTTTTTTTTTTNTTTTTAAGTCTGTCAGATTTTTCATGGTACTTAAACATAGTTTAAAGTATTTAATTTCCTTAGTGGTTTCCTTAAAGTAAATCTTTCATGGAAGTCTCTACAAGTGTTGTATTATTTATCTGAAGCTGGTCTCCCACACTGGTCTTTTGGATGCATATGCAACTAGGCATACTACTTAAACCTGACTTTTATTAAATCAAAATACATTTCAATTCTCCTTTGCTCACTTCTTGAGTAAATAACCATGTACATTAAAAGAGCTCCACCAAGTTCTGTACTATTGATAGAAAGTGTGTATTAGGTATTTTTATGATATTGAATTAGATGTTGGTAGAAAAATATCAGGTTTTAGCCTTAAAGACAACAGGGCTTAGATTGTAATTAATAATTGTTATATAGAGCATATATATTTCAAATACATTGTTCTTAACTATGTCAGGATGATGTTCCCCAAATATTATTTGAATCAGATCTTGCTATAGCATGGATTACTGTTTAGGTAGATTTCATTCATGAAACTAAATGATCAGTTTTACACATAACTGCTGCTTGCCTTCTAGTAACTAAAAAACCAGTAACTAAAGACATAGAAAATATGTTTTCAAAAACTCATTTCCAGATAGTGTTCCACAGCTGAGCAAAGTATCCATTATTTTCTTTTAGAGAAGTAGCAGTCTGCCTGCCCTAGTTCTCTGAATAGACTTGACTTCTTTTCTTTATACATAATTACATTTGACATTAAAAGTATAACTTCCCATGGGAGAATGAACTTCACATTTCAGCAGTCAGAGGAGACAGTATAAAATAAATATTATTAACACTTTAGGGAAAAACACAATCATATAAAGCTTTTGTTTCTCAGTCAGTCCTGCATGCATTGCAATTAGCTTTGCTTTTTCCTGTAGGGCTCACTCCTGATGACACAGTATCATAATTTTTTTTCTAGATTCAATATTTGCACTAAGAAGTAGCTCTAGCAGTTGCAAAGACTCATATATATACTGTTTTACTTTGAAGTGTTTGGCTTGATTTTTCTTTTTTTTTGCTTTTTTCTACCTCCTAACTGTTATCCCTCTTTTTTATGTGTTTTTCTGTTACTCTTGTCTTTGAACATTTAAGGACTGTTTTGTTACAAGATACAACACATTAAAAAAATATATATTAATTGAGGTTGAAACATTTGTTCTGAAAACTTTTCTACATCTTTTAATGCATTTTTAAGGCAAACATGCGTGGACATTAGAGGGTGTACTGGTTTGGGGCAAATTTGGGAGGAAACCTCTGAATTTGAAAGAATCTAGAAAGCAAATTCAAGCGGCTCCTCCCCCTACTGGTTTGGGGAAAGATTTCCTTGGAGAAAAGTGGGAAAAACTGTTTCTTTAACAAGTGAAGTGTTCACAAACAAACAAAAAAAAAAAGAATAATATTAAACTATAAAACCTCTCGCTGTTCTTTGGAGGTGCCAAATTCAGAAAGTCCTTGTCATGGGGTGTAGTTCAGCTCGCTCAGTCTTCTCAGTCCCTCTTGTGCTGGAATGCAGCATCCTGGGCTTTGGTGGGACACAGCTGTGAGCTCCTGGTGTTTTTCTGGGTTTTCAGTCCAGAGCAGGGCTGATCAGTTCCAAGAAAAAGAAAAGCCATAGTCTGGAAAACTTCTCTGCCTCAGCTAGCAAAAATAACTAACAAAAAGCGAAGGAGAGCTCTATCCTGCTGTCCATGCTGCAGACAACACAGTCCATGAGAAGGATGCGGGGGACCAGGTGCAGTTTCTGACAACAAACTGCACGCTTCTACTCCCCACCTTCACTCTCAGAACCAGTCATAACGGTGCAGAACTTAACAGCCAGCATAAACAGAACAGACAGCTGGGGATACAAGCATCATAAAATCACCCTAGGACCGAGGGGTATTAATATTTTTTTAAAAATTTAAAAGAGCATGAGAAGGAACATCACATTCCCAAGGCAGGAATTTTGGAGATCTTCATCACAGATCTTTCTCAGCTGGTGTTTACTGATGATAATGTGATGTTGGTGACATCCCTTTAGCACCTATAATGGCTGGCTATTTAAGATCTGCACAAGTACAGCAAAATTGTCAGACAAGACAGAGGTTTCAGGAAGGTTTCCCTTTTAAAAAAGAAGGCCAGGGCTCATGAATCTTGAGTAAATCCCAACTGTGTGAGAAAGTAATAGACATATATGTTCATCAATGCTCTCTTTCTCTTTTTTTCTTTTTAATATATCCTGTTCTTAGTTACCCAGTTCAAAATAATGGAACAATTTATGCAGCACCTACAGGAGGGCCAGGGTCTCAGGCCCAGCCAGCACGGGTTTAGGAGGGGTAGGTCATGTTTGACTAACTTGATCTCCTTTTATGACCAGGTGACCCGCTTGGTAGATGCAGGAATGGCTATGGATGCTGTCTATTTGGACTTCAGCAAGGCCTTTGACACTGTCTCCCACAGCACACTCCTGGATAAGCTGGCAGCCCGTGGCTTGGGCAGGAGCACTCTTTGCTGGGTTAGGAACTGGCTAGATGGCCGGGCCCAGAGAGTGGTGGTGAAGGGTGCTGTATCCAGCTGGCAGCCAGTCACCAGTGGTGTCCCTCAGGGGTCTGTGCTGGGGACAGCTCTGTTCAGTATCTTTACTGATTACATGGATGAGGGTATTGAATCTTTCATTAGTAAATTTGCAGATGACACTAAGCTGGGAGTGTGTGTCAACCGCTTGGAAGATAGGATGGCTCTGCAGAGAGATCTGGAATGGCTGGATCGATGGGCAGAGTCTAACAAAATGAAGTTTAATGAGTCCAAGTGTCGAGTCCTGTACTTTGGCCTCAATAACCCCCTGGAGCGTTATAGGCTGGGGACAGTGTGGCTGGACAGTGCCCAGGAGGAAAGAGACCTGGGGGTTCTGGTCAGCAGCCGGCTGAACATGAGCCAGCAGTGTGCCCAGGTGGCCAACAGGGCCAATGGCATCCTGGCCTGTATCAGGAATGGTGTGGCCAGCAGGAGCAGGGAGGTCATTCTTCCCCTGTACTCAGCACTGGTGAGACCACACCTTGAGTGCTGTGTCCAGTTCTGGGCCCCTCAGTTCAGGAAGGACGTTGAGATGCTTGAGCATGTCCAGAGAAGGGCAACAAAACTGGTGAAGGGCTTGGAGAACAAGCCATATGGAGAACGCCTGAGGGAGCTGGGGTTGTTTAGCCTGGAGAAAAGGAGACTCAGAGGTGACCTTATCACTCTCTATAACTTCCTGAAGGGTGGTTGTAGACAGCTGGGGTTGGTCTCTTTCTCCAGGCAGCAACTGATAGAACGAGAAGACACAGTCTTAAGCTGCGTCAGGGGAAATACAGGTTGGATATTAGGAAGAAGTTTTTCACAGAAAGAGTGATTAAATATTGGAATAGTCTGCCCAGGGAGGTGGTGGATTCCCCATCCCTGGATGTGTTTAAAAAGAGACTGGATGTGGCAGTTGATACCATGACCTAGTTGAGGTGTTAGGGCTGGGTTGGACTCGATGATCTTGAAGGTCTCTTCCAACCTACACATTCTGTGATTCTGTGATTCTGTGATTCTGTGATTCTTATTACATTCCTCTCCTCTGCGTACATCTTACATCCAGATCTCTCTGCCAGAATCATTCATGACACCATCTTCCTTCTTTCCTACCAACTTTCAGTTCTAATTTAACTTTTTTTTCCAGCACTATCTCGCCCCTGTCAGGTCTATCTTTCATTTCTCTCCTTTGTCACTCACGCAGTCTGGATAAGAGACATTGAATTTTTCAGTGAGGTCTCTTTTCTGCCCTTTATACTGATACCCTGGACCAGTGCAGCTTCAGGTAGAGAGTGTAAGTGGCTCATTTGGATAATTTGATTGCCAAGTTCTTTAAGTTGGTTCTGATGATAGGTGAAGATTGATCTTCAGATGCTTATAATTTACCCAACTTGCTTAATTATAGTCAGAGAGATGGTTCATCAAGAGGTTGGTTCCCTTGACAATGTTTCAGTTTTTCACTGCAAGACAGGCAAGATGAAAGTGAACAGCAGTGGGTTTGGTTGGGATTTTTTTGTTTTTTTTCTTTTCTTTTTAAAAACAAATTAGAAAAGCGTTTCTCTTAAAATTTTCTTTGCAAAATTTTCCATCAAACACAGGGAATGCTTAACTCCAAATAGTCAAAAGTTTACCTAAGTTTGTTAAAGATCTGGTAAAAACCATCCAGCAGTGAGGCATCTTACATAGTTGTAGGTTAAACCTGTTAAGATTCAGACTGCCTCCTAACCTTGGACAATGTACAAAGTTGAAGGAAGATACCTACAACATTTTCTGGCTTTTGCAAACAGGTACAACATGGAGAGAAGGAAGGGTATAAATCAAAGAAAGAAATCCCACCACAAATTGCTCCTCCAAAGGTGAAAAGACCATCTTTCTTAGGGATGGTAATCAGACGAAGTTATATTGGAACTTTTTCAGCGCATAGATTTCTGTTTCCATACAAGTGTATGTCATGGATATAGCCTAACCTGGAAGACTGTGTCTTGACCAATACGACACTGAAAAATATAAGAGTGTGAGAATATGAGATCAGGTCCTTTTCTGCTGAAGAGGTTCAGCAGTTTCAGCTTGCTTCAGGCACACTGCTTGATCTTGCTCGGGAGGACATTAAAGAAAGCAGAAAGAAATCTCCAGAGCTAGGTAAGAATTTCACATGCTTGCATTTTATAAGCTTGTTTACCCCTCTGAGTTTTTTCCCCTTTGTTCCTGACTGTAGTTGCTAACCTTATAATTACCTACATAGTTTTAAAAACAATTCTAAAGAAAAATCTATTGCCATTAATCATACAATCACTATTAATGATTTAGATATTGTGATATTGCTAATGCTGCAAATAGAATCACATTTAATCAGGAAGTCGGAGCACAAAAATTTGATTCCACGTCACAGACTTTAAACTACACAAGTTCTGAGCACAATTACTGTGGTATGAAATCCATATGCATTTGTGTTGTTTCCATGGCATGAAAAGAGTAATGAGCAAACTGAACAGAACATTTTTTAGTAACATATCAGTTATATAAAAATAAATGCTTACAGTTTCAAACTCGTATAGAAGCTTTTTAATGCCATTTTAGAAAAAGACTGGAACATGATGCATCAGCTTTACTAAAGAGGATGGATAAAAGATGAAATAAAGATGAGACTCACCAGAAAATAGCTTTCCTGACCTCATCTGGCTTTTTCCTTTCTCTGCAGAGCTGTATTTCCATGCTGTCCAGGTTCATTGTAAGAGCAAATTGACCAACTAGTGAAATCTTAAATATAAAAATACTGAGGTACTCTTCTTCTCTTTATGTGTGGGATGCACATAATTTGTTTTCCTTACTCTACAATATAAATATTTTAAAATGAGATTGCGGAGATGGATGCATAACTACATAGGACACAACATACCTTAAATTTTCCATTTTCTTGCATCATTCATGGGCTAAAAGCATGATGATGATGCAGTGATTCACAGTCCTCTTTTAACAGCAGCAGTTAAAAATGCAAATGAATGTTTGCAAGCTTAGGTGTAAGAAAATGGAAACCATTTTATGTTAACATAGTAAAACACAATTCTTATATTAAAATAGATAAAATATTTTTCCTATGTTAGAACAGAATCTTAGAATAGATATATTGTATTATATTTTATAAAGTGTAGTGAAGAGAAATGAGAAAGATACAGTGAAAATCAGCAAAAGAACAGAGTATTTTTCCATTCATCTGACATGTAACAGTTGTGATTTTGACCATTTTCAATGTATTGTCAAGCGATCTTTTAGTTTTATTATTAATGTCATTGACAGGCATACAAGAATAAATTTTAATGATTTTTCTAATATCTGTATCATTAATGTTTCATGGTATAGTAAACTTTTAAAACTGTAAACTCTAGAATGTTTTGATTATTCATTACTGTCATGGTTAAAGCCCAGTCAGACACCAAGCCCCATGTACCTCCTCACTCACTCCCCCACCAGTGGGATCAGAGAGAATCAGAAGAGTAATGACAGCAAAAAACTCGTGGGTTGAAATAAAAACAGTTTAATAGGCAAGGCAAAACCCATGCACACAAGCAAAGCAAAACAATGCATTAATTTAGTGCTTCCATGGGTAGGCATGTGTTCAACCATCCACAGAAGAGCAGGGCCCCATCCTGCATGACAGTAACTTTACAAGACAAATGCCATCACTGCAAATGCCCCCTCTTGCTCCTTCTTCCCCCCACTTTATCAACTGAGCATGATACCATATGATCTGGAATATCCCTTGGGTCAGTTTGGGTCACCTGTCCTGGCTCTGTCTCCCTCCAAACTCCTGTGCATCCCCAGCCCCCTCACCAGTGTTGAGTATGAAAAGTGGGAGATCCAAGCCTTGGGTCTGTGTAAGCACTGCTCAGCAATAACGAAAACATCTCTATACTATCAACCCTCTGTTCAGTGAAAATCCAAAACAGAGCCCAATACTCGCCTCTGTGAAGAAAATTTACCCCAGCCAAAACCAGCACAGCTACCAGAAGGAGACAGCTGAATCCTGTCCTTACCTACAAGATCATTGTGGTCTTAGTTTCAACAGGTGAAACATACATTTATCATCTGGTATTTGTTTAATTGTTTGCTTCATCTTTTTTAACTCCCTGCAGAAATGCTATTTTGTGGTACAGCATATCAGCATTGCTCAACTCTTCTCATTAGGTACTCCACATGGTTCTCTTCATTAGCAGGAAGCACATAGACTCCAACCTTCCTCTTCCTCATCAATACCTGTTTTGTCCAAACAGGAAGGGTACTAAAGGATTCTGCAGGGGTACTAAAGGATTCCTAAAGCATGGTGTTTATTGTATGTGTACACTGGTGTCTCCTGATTATTTGCTCCTCTTAAAAAGAGTGCAGTTTGGCAGGTAGTTGGACAGAAGAAGAAAATCAAGCAACCTGTTCTTTGCTGCCATTTTTTTAGACACACTCAAGAGAATCAAGGGAATAGATGGATTTCTGTGATGGTGATATCTGACAGCCAAGTATAAATTTCCTGGGGACTGGAAAAGCATTTAGTTGTGCACCTCTGCTGTATAATGCATGATCAGTAAGTCCAATATGACAAGAGATGAGCTAAAATGACCCTAAGCATAAGCAGTGACCAGAAGCAATTCACCTACTTCTCATTATTTCTTAACCCATTTAGGACTTGGGGTAGGGGAGCGGAAGGGGGCAGCCAGGGGAGCGGCGGATGGAATTTTTAGGCAAAGGAACCCAGCTGAATAAATTCCATCTGCAAGCCACAGATCACCTAGGGTGGCAGGTGACAAATTTACAGCATGAAACTTTTTTGAGGGGTATGCTACACAGCTTCTCTTGGAGCATTTTGAAGATCATGTACTGCTATTCTTCTCAATCACAATCCCATCTCATGAACTATGTTGCCATCTCTTCATGTGACAAAAGTAGAGGCAAAAAAGGCTGTTCTTCCAGGCATTATTTAGCCACAAATCAAAAATTTGTCCCTGGTTCATCAGTACAGTGTGGAAGCACCCACTATTTGAGGCATAACATTCACCGTATTACTGTTCAGAGCTGACTGAAAGAAAGGTTGTGGAACCAGCACAAAAGTGAACAGCAAAAAGTGGGCTGCAAAAGTAATCCACTGTTTCTACTGCAGGAAAAGTGTGAGCTAATATAAGTAGAGCAAGCTGCCAACTTCCATAGTTATGTTATTTCCCCTCACTGGAATTTAAAAGAGATATTTAATGCTCATTTATCTGCTAAAATTGTAAATGCGAATACATTATAGGCTGCATAATGGAGAAAAAAAAAAAGTTTATCTACTGTACCAAAACGGGAAGGAAATTTTCTAATTTTAGGTTGCTAATTTGACACAATTGATCTTCAAAAGGGAGGTGACATTTCCACTAGCTAATACAAAACACTCCTAAGTTTCCAGGTCTGTAGATTCAATGACAGGTGGAGTTTATACTAGCTACCTTTAGGCACAGCAACAGAGTCACCAGGTACTCCTGTAAGGGTTATGAGCTAGTTCTTGAAGTGAATTGATTCTGAGACATCTTGAAGGGAAAGGATGAAAACTGGGTTGGCAGAGAAAGCAGAGGGGTATGTCATGGATCCCTTTCACTTTTTGGCTTAAAACTTTGGAAAATGCAAGTAATTCTCTTTTCAGGCCTACATTTTTTAGCAATTATGAAATACAACTTCAAAAAATGTTGCCTGTGTGTAGAACATATGACGATATCCAGGCAAATAGTGCATAATGTTCAAAAAAGTATGAGCTAAAAGTCAGACCTCTTTTGTGGTATATAAAGGTAATGCTTTTATGAGACAATATTTAAGGATTTCAAGGACAAAGAAATATAATAAATGTTATTTAATTTAATTTGCAGTGCCGTCTATGTTCTCACAGTATCCCTGCCCAATTTTCTGTGAATTATGGATAACCTAAATATTCCAACCTAAATATTCTTCTATTTCAACTGTATATCAATATATAATATATAGAATATATTATATATATATATAAAATATAATTATATTCAATCCTATAATTACTGTTTAATTGTCCTTTTGGTCTGAGGTGCTTCACATGGATATCATTCAGATATACCTCTATAAATAAAAAAAAAATAAATACTTCTGCTGGCAGTTCTGCATATCTCTTGTCCATGGAGAACAGGGAAATGTGCCACTACATGAAAACAAAGCTGAACTATGTCACAAAGCTTTTCTCGAGAGTCCCATCATTTCCAGTTTCTTTTCAGGCTCTGAAGACCAAATGTTTAAAACACAGCAAATAATGTTTAAAACATCATCAAATTGCTTTCTTGGTATAGCTGAAAGAGAAAAGGAACACATGCTAAAAAATGAATAGACTTATTTCATGTATCATTCCTGAAACTACCTATTCATGTAAAATACATGAGCAAATTCTATTCAGAGATACAAAGTAAAGTGCTCCTCTGGGCAAACCTCCCATTCAGTACAAGTTTATATGTTTCTGCAGAGTTGTTTTGAGACGTACACATACTGGATGATCCTATATTCATCGACATGACAACTTACTTCTTAAGACCCCAAACATAAAAAACCATAAAAAGAAATGGTACATTTACACGTTAATGATCATTGAGAAGAATGAGAACCTTAAGTACCAGTTCACCAGATACATTCACTAGGTTCCTTTTCAGTGTGTCACATGGAAAAAAATAGAGATTCTAATTTCACAGTTTTCCTTCTCCTATTTCACTTTTCCTGACTTATTACTTAGATTGTACTTTACTACTAAGCAGAGATTCTTACGGATAAGCCCTTACAGTCAGAATAAGGATAGAAATAGAAATAGTAAGAGCAAAAATATAGTACTGAAAATATATCCCAAAATTTTAAAGTCTTTTTAGCATACTAATATGTGCAAGCAGAAGCTTATCTTTGAGTGATATTATATAACAACTTCCAAGGTGATTTAGGCATAAACTGTAGACTTTTAATTTTTAGTCAGAGAATATGAATGCAGTTATTAAAATATTTGTTGCTAATACGTTAATTACCTTTATGGAGGTGTTTTAGTTATAGGAGACGGTGGTTCTTATAGGAGCCCATAGTTCTTTAGTTTGGTTTTCTTTTTGCAATAACTTTTAATGCAGAATTTATTTTCTGGGAAAGACAAATTTCATTTTTTGCCATATTTTTAAAAATAATTTTTAGATGTCCCCAAAAATTATTGGATATTGTTTTATAAATTCAGTATTAAGAAATCCACTTGGTTTTGCAGATTTACATAGAGTCATGAGAAAAAATGAACTTAAGGGTGTAATTAGGAATTTTCCTGAAATAAAGTTTCAACTGGCAGCCATCACCAAAGAGAATTGTCCTTGTATAAGACAGCTCACTGTCTCCATTTAATAAGAACATGCCCATAAAACATGAATATAATAACAAGGCTAAATGATTTGTTGGTTTGAGCATGTATTTACTGTGATTATCCTCATAAAGACTTTTTTTTTTCCATTTCTATAACTGCTTGTGTTGACAGTATCAGAGCTGATGTTGCTAGCTAGAGTTTTTAAATGGGCGAAAAAGACTTAGAGGACAAAATCATTTTCATAACCAGTTTGTGCGCTGTGAAAGTTAAAGATACATAAGTACTAGGGTCACTGATTGTCATCTTTAAGTTTTTGCTGACCTGACCTTGTTTCAAGCACAAACACAGGTGGTTTCTGCCAGCAGTATGACTGCTGTGTTACCCAGCTGAGTTGCTGTGAACCACCTCCTCACATTGTTTCTTGGCCATGCTATGAGGGCTGTGCTGCATTCTGTTCTAGCTGTGCTTCCACCAATCAGATGACAGTATCTTCCTGTGCATCTCCCATAATTTAATACCTCGTTCTGTCACTTGAAATGGTTCTTTAGCCTAAATTTAACTTTTGCTGTCATGGCAAGATTGTTCTGCGTATCTGAGGGAACACATTTTTATGTTTTGTGCAATACCTCTCTCTAAGTCCTGTGCTGCAATCTGTGATACAGACCAATGTGCTCTAAAATAGCACCAAAATAGTCTTAAGAGCACTTTGAAAATACAAACCTTTAACCCACAAAAGTATAGGAAAGCAGGCCAAATAAAAGTGTGCTTCCTCTCTTTTGCTTCTTACCAATGAATTTGTCTGATGCTGTATTACTTTGGATAGAGCTATGTCATTGCTGTAAGCATTGCAGACTCACCAGCCTTCTTATAAAACATGCCAGGGCTGTATTCCAAAGGCTCGTGCAATAGTGAGGCTGAAAATGTAGAGGAAATGATAACTACAATCAGCTGCATTTGAGAAATACAATTTTATATCTCCATACATGGGGATTTTATCATATTCAGGAGAGATAATCTTGTAAAATCAGGTTAATATCACACGATGAGGGAAACAGCAAATTTGAGACAGTAAGTGCCTACAATACACTACCTGCACTGGAAAAAGGGCACACTACTTTCATTGCAGATGTATTGTTTTAAAAGTGTTAAGTGATTTCGGATATTGACTGTTGCCAGGGAACCACCAATTAGAATACAATAGTGTTTCAAGGTCTAAAAAGTTTAGTCTGTCTAAAAAAAGTCTCAACCAAACCCATAAAACAGTTTGATTCCCTTCCCTTCCCTGAGTCCTAACTTCTGATTTACATCTTAAATAAGAATTGTCAATGCCGTACACATCCTCTCCAAACCTATATTTGCCTGTCTTTAATTCCAGAATTCTTATTGGAGTCTGATTGTTAGCCAGAAAACATAATGCATGCAATTCATAATTGGTTTGTGTATAGGCGCTGTCCAAAGACAATGCGGCTCTAAATTTGAAAATAGACCATATCCATGGACATGGCTATTGCTGACAAAAAAGGGAAAAAAAACAAACCCAAAACCAAACCAAACCAGAAGTTCTAGAGGATTTACTGTGTCATCAGAAGAGATCATTTATTTGGGCAAATAACAAGAAGCAAGGGAAATAATTAGAAAAATTGCAAAGTATAAAACTAGGTTAATGTAGTAGCTCTATTACACCTAAGAGTATACACAAGACAAAATTTCTGAGAGCATTTCTTACTGCAAAAAAAAAAAATATATATATAAAAAAAAATTACAGTGTGGAGAAAAAGAATGGGACATGCTTCCAGCTCACACATTTTGGGGGGTAGTGTCCATCTGAACACTCAAAAGTTACTAATGAAACATCTGTTAATAATTGGCCAATGGCAATCTTAAATCTTCCTAGAAACTCAGCTTTGCCATAGGTTATTAAAGAAATTCTGACAAAGGATTCTTCACAATTTTCATAGAAATTACGAGGATGGTGCTGTGGGACAGAAAAAAATTGGGTACCATTTTGATCCAGCAATGTAAAAACAATGTATGAAAAACCATAAGAAACAGGCCTGTCTGTTTGATTCTCTCCTTTTAACTAATTTTTAAAAATCTCTTTTTCCATTTAAAGATAAATTGACTACTTAAGTCCTTTGTGCAAAACCACATCAATCATTTTAGTAAGAACTCAAAGTTAGCTGCTTTATTAAGTGATGCAGGGCACTTTCAGAAATACCTATTATGGTTAAAAATGATTCTACAATAGTCTTTGGCTTCAAAGGTAACCTGAAAACATTCAACTCTGTCTAAATTTCCTCACTACAATATGCCTACAAAAGTTCACACAGATCAAATGCTAACAGATCTCTACCTTCCTAACCTTTTGTTAATAAGTCTCTACTTCCCTTCTTGTGAGAGTGGAGGTGGAGTAAGTTAGTACTTAGTTAAAGTCTAAGGTCTAAGGTTAGTTAAGGCCTGAGAATTTAGTGTAAAAGAAGGTAAATAAATGAATATCAGTGCATCAGTTCCAACAGACAAATAATAAAATTTTAAGCAATATGTCAGTTTGAGCTCTAGAATATCACTTCATTATAACCTGAAACTGTTATATTTTTCCTTTCCCAAACTCCTCAAGTGAAAAAGTAATTTTCGAATGTGAAACATAAAAACATATGGACTTTAAAAAAGAAATCGGATTAACAGTAGCCTTTCTAAAATTAACATTTCTCCTGTTGTAGAAAAGGTACTCATTAAGGATCTGATTGTGGAGAGTTTTCTTCAATCCAATAACTATTATTATTCACCTGAGCCTACTGGAGCTTCCCCAATATTTTGAATTTTTTCCTTCAAATGAAAGGACCGTGAAAAAATGCTAGAAGTGTTTGAAGGGAAGTGATGCTTGGTCTTTTGATTACATGCCCTTGTGATGACTCTCTCAGACAGTAGCTTGTTCCAAAGGCTCTGAAGTCAACTGGAGTCTTGGCAGTGACTCCTCCTAGGCTGCATCCCTACAGTGCATATGTACACAGCTGCAGTTCCTCAGAAAGAGATGCATCAATTCTATCCAGACCACACTGTCACATAGTCTTTTCTATTACAATCATGGTTCTCTCTATTAACTTTTTATTATGCTTATTCACTTTATCATGCTTATTCACTTTTCTTCTTCCAGTGACGTGAATGAGGTTTTTAATTTTCTTGGGGGGTTGATTTTGTGTTAAAAATATGTATGATTACATGTACATTTATTTATATAAATGTATGTAATAACATACCCTATTTAGAGAAGCTACCTCAGAAAAGTTTTATTGCAACTGATTTGTAAGACAGCAGTATATATGTATACCTCTATCCTTTCAGAGAGGTTTTTTTTTCCCATTGGTCAAATGCAGGGAGAGAGGGAAACGGGAAGACCACTGCTATTAGTTTGTGGTATCTATCCAAACATGCACATTATAAAAATGAGGTAACTGATCAGATGCTTCGTCAAGAAAATTGGAAACTGCTCTGTGTCAGTTTCTCAGAACATTTTACAAATCTTTCTTTACACGATCTGTATTAAAAACAATGGGGTGGTGAAACTGGGAAGTGATTAGCTGGTCAGCTGGGCAAATAAAGGTGGGATTTAATTAATTAAGTGTCATTTATCTTTGTTATAGAGTTGATTGATATTGGCTAAGCTTTGAATATATACTTTTACAGAAAAACATTGAAATTATTGTTTATAACACTTTCATCACATTTCTGCACGTGAAAAGTATGACAGAAACACATCTAGATCAAAAAAATAACTCACAAACTATTTCTTTAATCCTATTTTGTACTTGCCAGCTATTTTATCAGCAGCTGTCCTGATCTAGTATAGGCTATGCCCTATAAAGGAGTCAGTTGTGCTGTTCCATATAGCAAATCATATTGTTACTTCTGGTCATTAATTTTCCAAGTCTTCAATAGCCTACTTTTATATGGTAGAAATCAGATGAAATTTTATTTCCTGAAAATTCATCATTAGATCTTCCTTTTTTTGTGAAACTCAATGAGATTTATTGCTTAACATATTAAGGATGAAACAATATAGACAAAAATTCACTGTGGATATTTTATCAGGATACTCTTAATTATGAAGAAACTATTTACTCAATATTGGGTTTCTAAGTTGAGTTTTGCTTATTTGTCAGAGCTCACTGACTTTCCACATGCTTTTTCAATTGCAAAAGAGGAGGTTTATTTTAAACAACAAGTAAGTATTTGTAGATATATGTTTACAAGGCAGTTTTCTAATCAAATGTGAAAGCTTGGGTCCTGATAAAGGAGTCTTGNGGAGAGGAGAGGAGAGGAGAGGATGCCCATCCTAATATATTGCATTTCCAGATGGCAATCTGGACACTCATTTTCTCATCAAACATTTTGAGATGCCTGTTCTTAATTCATACCATTTTCTTCACATACTTCATGAAAGAGTTTCAAAACATTTATGTCTCATGCACCTTAGTAAAGTAGCTAGTTTCAAGTTAAATTAGTATGAGTCTTTATTTAGAGGCAAATAAAGACTCTTCTCTTAATCCCTGTAACACTATCACTGGCAGTATTTTTACACAATCTGTAGCCTGCCTAATTTCCCGTGAGGATCTACATTCTGCCTAACCCAAGTGGCAATCTGCATCTATCTCCTCTGGCTTCTACCAGGTTTGTTTTCAAGTACCTCCTGCATGTGATTATTTTCCAAATATGGAGAATTTAGCTGTTTAGAAACTCCATGTGCTGATTCAATTTAATCCAATAGCTCAGATTTGTATTTCCATAACAGAAAGTTCTTTTTTTTAGTTACTAAAATAGAATTTCAAAATTGTCCTTAGGGAATTCTTTTCCATGTGTTTTAATATTCTCCTGTGAAGCACTGAAAATTCTAGGGTTCTCATGTTATCTTGAGTTATAGTTAAGAAATATTAAATTGTTATCAAAATCCTTCAAGAATTAGAGCACATAAAAAACCCCAAACCAAACAAAAAAACCAAAAGAAACAAACTAAACTAAGTCAAACAAACAAACAAAAAAAGCCTTGAAATACTGAAAAATAACTTCATTTGCCTAGAAATATTTCAATAGTAATCCACACTGAACGAATTCTATGGAATCTTCCTAAACATTTTAAAGGTTTGAATATTTTCTAGAGTGCTTTGTAGACAAATTTTAAGCTGATTTTAGCACTTTAACAATTGACAAGGTCACTATATTTTCTGTTCTTCTGCTACACATTTTCTACTTGAATGCAGTTGTTTTTCCTCCTAAGTATTGCAGACTTTTTCTCTAAGCCCATGAGCAGTATTAATTAGATAGAATTCTCGCAGAGTTTAAAACTTAATATGAAATCAGTGAAATTTGTTTTATTCCGATTTTCTGTGTATGAATAAAGCATATTCTGTAGTTACTCCTGTGCTACTCTACTTCTTTTTGAGAAATTTTATGCAAGCTGTTTTGGAGAACTGAGATCCCATATAAAGATTTTACTCACTTGGCGTTTATGCCACACAAAGGACAAGAAAATTCTCTGTAAAAAAAAAAATGTGCTGCTCTCTGTGAGAAGAGCATACCTTTGTATATGTACCTGAACTCTTAGAGAACTAGTAAACAGTTCTTTCAAAATGTATTTTTGATGCATTGCTTGTACAGTGGGTTGTCAGTCAGCTTTCTACACTACCTTGCCTTTTTTTCAAGCAGTTTATCCCTTTATATTGCTGCATAGTTGATAATGCAAATAAAGCAACAACTCTTGCACAACTGTTTTCTAGGTTTCAAATGTATCCAGAGGCCAGGTCATTATATAGACATGCCATACCTCATTCAAATTATTATTTTTTTAATAATTTTTGGGGGGTGGGTTTTGAGGTTCTGATTTTGTGATTGTCTTTACTTGGAAAGGTTATGTTCACTAAAAACTGGAAATTGTGATGTTATGATGTTATGTTCATTCAGAGTGAGTAAATGACTCAAATTTCTTAAATGTAGACATTCACTTCTATTCCTATGGAGTTGACTAAGTCTTCTGGATGGGTACAACAATGAATTTCTGATTCTTCAAGCTGTCCAACCAATCTTGCAGCTCAAAGGAAGATGGCATATTTTAGAATATGCAGTAATTAAAAACTAAAAAAAACCCCAAACTTTAATTTTTTTTTCTGTTGACCAGATGGTTTCAAAATTTTAAAAGAATAGATTTTTTAAAAGGTTAAAAAAATTATTGATTCTGATAGTGCTTTGAGACATACTTGTGCTTACTCACATACACAGGTGTAGAGGCTTTGAATTGCAATGACCATTTGAAAAATCAAGATCAAGAGTTCAGCATTAACACTTCATTCAGTTTTCTAATACCCTAAAAGATAGACCATTTTGATAAAAAATAATCTATTCTCAGAGTGTCCTCCAGGGTGGGTCAGGATGTTTTTTTACTTCTTTTCCCCAGGTAAAAGCTTACAAATTCCTGTCTCTGAAAAGGATTATCTAGATTTGAGGGAACACACCTGGGGCACTCAGGGAATCCAGATGTGTTGCCAGGCCTGTGCAAACTTTCCTACTCTTTTTCTCACCACATGCTCTATCTTGCTAAATTAGATAAAAGTAACTTAAAGTCTTTTATTGCAAGGAGAAAATAATCAAAGGGGAAGCCTTTGGAATGGTCGGAGAAAATTTTCTCCCTTTTTTTTTTTGCTTCCCTTTGAATTCAAACAATAATCTACAACTCCTATTTAAAATTGTGATATTATATTTAACATTCTTCTTGCTTGTTTGTATACTACAATTCCCTACACTCTTGAAAATTCATCCAGCTCTAGAAATGGTCCTGGACAGGGAGAGTCATAATCTGAGATGAAAGACTTTGTTTTTAAATTATTTTATTTTCCTATTTTCTTTATTTATCTGAAGTCAATATGTGTTCTCAGCATGAGTGCTTGTGTACAAAACACAGAAGTTTTGTACAAAATAACAGAAGTTTTTGTTATTTTTTAGAAGTGCATAATGTCAAGGATATTATGATCCTACCACCATATTTTCAGTTATGCACATGAGCGATATTATTTCAATATTTATAATTATTCACATTATTCATCTTCAGTCACTTGCACAAGGTGAATATAACATGCTGTTTAGATATACATTCAATTTCACTCCTGGAAACAAAAAAATTTTGAGCATAGCTGAAGCTGTCATTCTGCCATCCTATAGATACGCACTGCCAAACACTGTAAATTCCCAAGTTACAGAGCTCCTGGAATTTCTTAATAGTTCTCTCTAAACAAAGCTTTTAGGTTTGTTGATTGGCCTGCTTAGAGCAAACTGTTCAAAATGACCATTATAATAAATATAGAGTATCTGTAAGTCCTATAACTCAGTTATATATTTCATTTCTATATTTTCTTTCTTTTTTTTTGGTTTGGAATTACTTAGATGGATAAAATTTATTCTGTATGTATGAACTCCAGAAGTCAATAGCTTGCCCACACACCGGTTTTTCTTACAGGATGAAGCATCCCTAATCATGTATCTCTGAAGAAGGTGTGAGGTTTTTTCCTCTTATGTTCAGAGGTCACTGTATGTTCTTGACACCACCATTTATCATTGGGTAACTGAGCGTTTGTTCAAATGGGCCTTTCTGTTTAGCATCATTTAAGAGTAACAGTAACAAAAAGAATGGGTGTATCTAAACAATCAATTTTACTACAGCAAGACCACTGCAAAGACCAGGAAAATCTGAACATAGTGAAGGATAAATTCAGATAAAAAGAATTCATCTGTTCCTGCCTACCTGAGTGTACCTGTTCTTATCTATCTCACACAAGCTATGTTTCCTACATGGTAATTTATCACAGTTCCTATGTACAAAATCATGCACATTATGTTGCAAAACCATGAAAAAACTGCAAAGAGAGAAAACGTGGAAATAATTATTTTCTGCTTTGATGAGAAAAAGCACATAATTCTGAAATAGTACCTTCAATATATCTTGGGAATATGCAAATAATAAATCTGGACTCTCAAGAGTAGATATTTTCTTCAAACAAACACTTCCTCAAACATTACTTATTGGGATTATATTTATAACAACATCAGAGTCAGAGATAATTTTGAAATTCTTAAAATTGAATATATCCTCTGCAGCTTTTTAGTCAGTAGGAAAACTACTGAAAGTTCTCACAAAGGCATCCAAATCCTTTAATTGCCTACTTTCCAAATGCATTTGGCTTAAAAACTCTTTAGGATTTCTTAACACACCTTACAAAGATTAAGCACACTGTCTTTGCATATTAAATAATAAATTATTATTACTATCATGGTAAATTAGTGAACCAGACTGCCTGGACTTAAATCTCTATTAATTAGAATAGTATGATAAGTATGCAAAACACAGTAAATACTGAGCATTTTCCCAGCATTAGTCTAATACATTTTTAAGTGTATAAAATATTTGGCCATCATGGGTATATAAACCCCTCATATAATATGCTAATCTTTAGTAATAAAGGAAACAAGAAAACGTTTTTGACTTGGAAACAGTCTTATGTCTAGGTTAAAATTTATGTACAAAGAAAAAGGTCCAGAGAAGAGATAGAAATAATATCAAGAATACAGAGATATCTGTATCAAAAGAGCACAGAAGTTGATCAGTACTCAGTGAATTTCAGTGGAGCTGAAGACTTGCTTAGGCATTTTCAGAAATCCTACCTATGTGACCAAGAATAAAAAATATAACAACATCATTGTAAGCAATATGTTTGTGAGCAAATATCATTGCTCACAATTATACATTTATATTGATTTTTAAAACATAATTCTATGAATATCAAATTAAATTAAAAAGGAACTGTTGAAATATCTGCACATATACATCTGTTGTATCTATATATCTGTATTATTTATGTCTGTATCATCTATATCTATATATCTCACTATCTAGATTGATTTATGTCAATATCTAATGCATCTATCTTGCACATTGCAGTTGGAACCCCAAACCCATATTTTTGAAACTAGGAAAAGATATTACTTAGAACTGGTCTTAGGACTTTTTATGAAGAATAAGATTTTCTCTGTTTCAGTGGCTCACATGTGAATTCCTACGCAATATTGTTTTTTCTTCTCAGAGGGATAATTCAACCTTTACCTTAATAGATTTAGAACTTTAATTTAAATATAATTTTTTTCAATTAATCACGTCAGTGATATTTCTCACTTGAAATGCAGTTTTCCCACTAACTATACAGGTGGCTCAGAATAAAGGTCTTCAAAGATAACAGTTATGAATTGTTGTGGACATTTTTAACTTCTTAATACCCACTTCCTGTTTCTCATGAGTCTTATGAAAACTGTTGTATGCAGCCTCATGTATCAATATTTTTCAGTAAAATTTAAAGAAGCAATTAAAAAAGTAAAAATATAATAATATCAGGTACATAGGAAAGACTGTGTTGATATTCCTTGGTGCTGCAATAAACTCATGAGGCAATAAAAGGGGCAAGTTGACTAACTTTTTGTAAGCACGAAGGAGCAAAACATTGAATACTACAGCATGCAGATTGCAATGTCCATCTCTATTTTGCCAAATCCTTTGAATTATCAAATATCTTAATGTGATAACTTTTTCCAAAATAATGAAACAGCTGAAGGATGTCAAAATTTGTGATAGATTCACAGCAAACACTGAACAGTTGTCTGCAATGAATCTTAAAAGAATCTCTATTCATGGTGTACTCAGTGTAGTTCTCGGCAGCTACCACTGAGCTCCTCAAAGATGGTATAAAGAATCCACTTGAATTCCACCAGATGGTAGTGATTTAAACATTCCTCTTCAAATATTTTGCATATCCTGTAGTGCTGCAGAAAAATGTCCCCATTGCTTCACCACTGGGAACAAGTAAGCAGTGTGCTAAGAAAGGTATATGACTTTCAAATCAACCTGAGTGTGATAAGGTTTTGAATGTTTCTTGCTACTGCAGCCTGCTGACATATGTCAGAATCCTCAAAAGACTGCAAGTTAATTGCTACTTCCTCCTTGGTATGGAAATGGGCCATTAGAGTCCATCCTGATTCGGAGCAAAGGAAAAAATCCCTATCGGCACAAACATTTAGTTCAGGCAGATATTGAATAACTGGAACCTAAAAGAAGTGAATTAGACAAACATTAGTTTAGAACTCCTATCACACATTCATTTTGTTTATCAGTACAATTTTACTTCTGGAATGTATGCAAATTATGCTGTTTCTGAAGATTTATAATCTAAAGTGGGTACTCAAATCACAACACTTAGGTGATCAAGTTTTTTACCTAATGGAATATTACCCATGGATAAAGATTTTCATCATTACTTTATTTACTCTGGTGAAAAATACAAAGTTTACAAACATCAAAATATTTTTTTCAATTGGAATGTTTGACAAAATAGCTCACGTGAAAAAAACTGAAAAAGCTGAGAATTTTTTTTAAATTAAATCCTCAAATTAGTATTTTGCCTTTATCTCTCTAAGCCTTTATAAATTTTCATGTTTGAAATTAAATAATAATTTTGTAGCACATATTTCATATCATACCGAAGAATTCAGTTTTGATCTGTTTGCTGAGTTACAGGATGAATTAAAATTCACCTTGCACTTGCTAAATTCCTCTTTTCTGAATTGCCAATGAACCAAGAAATCAGTTATTTGTTCAAGTCTATAATTGTGCTGTGTATAATAATTTTCTGAAAATGTCATCCACACTAAAAAGATCTCCCTGCTGAGTTTGCTTAATTCTTAAAACAAAAGTGCTTGTAAAACCTTGAAAGACAAATCTTTCTCCAAGCTGAAGAAAAAAGGTTCCTTAGGGTACATCTTATGTTATTCTGCCAAATGGAAAAGATCTTTGACCCTAAATTTTTATTCACTGTGGATGCCCACCTAGATGTGCAGGCTGGCTGGAAACTATAGAGACCCTCTGCTTTTATTTGCACTGAAGGAAACAACTACATAAATTTCTGTCCACATAATTATTTTTTGCATGTGTAGGTGGGGTTCCCATTGTTAGGATAGATTTATTCTGGTTCACTGAGTGAAGTATAGAATTTATTTTTTTTTTTGTGATGGCTATGGCAAATACATACCAAGCAGATTCACCATAGTTTAGGACACAAGTTTAGGACTTAGTCAATAAGTTCAGGACGACTTTAATCATTCTTTTATATGCAGTTCAAATTTTATTTTACATTTACTTAAATATGTGTATCCTATTCTGGTATTTTCAGTTTTTCGGATGTAAGAGCACTCATGAACCTGGGTAATGTGACAGTTAGGGTAGTGTCTGAAACTACTTCATTTTAAAAATATATTATTACAATATTTGTTTCAGTTCTTTTAGTTTTAGACATAATCTCTGAAAATGTTAATAAAGTTTTAGTGTACTTTGAATATTAATACATTAGCTTGGATAACCTGATTACTCATGCAAAATGAAAATAAAAGAATAAGGCCCAGCATATACACACATATTACTTATTTCAACAACGTAGTATTATTGAAACCTTCAAAAGAGATACATTCATTCTGATGACTTGTAAGGGAGGTCTTTGTGCTATGAGGATAAGCTAAGGATACTAGAAATATAGTGTTTTCATAATATTTCAACATGCTAAAATGAATGATAGAACCTATTCTAGTTCTCCCTAAAAAGCAAAATCAGATTTTCCCAGTATTCCAGTTGGATAATGCCAATGTGCCATTGAGCACAATGAGCCCAGCTGATTTGTGACATCCTAGACTACCAGTCTGCTATGTATGCATCACCTAGTATAGAACCTCTCCTATACTGTATGTCAGTAGTACTCACTTCAGTTTGACTCAAGATCACATTTTTCAAATATAAAGATGGAAACATGGGGGATAGAAGGACACTGTTTTAAAAATACTCTTTAGATAACCCAGAAATCCAGAAAATGGCAACTACCTAGCAGTAACTCATAAGACAGGAGCCTTAGCACTGATGCCTGTTCAAATTAGTAAAGCAAAAAACCAAAGATATCAGATGGAAAATACAAAATGAAAGCTAATTTTAAAAAAAGTGTAGCCAATACACTTCTCTCAATAAATGGAGAAAAAGACTGTAACCAAATAATTCCTCACCATCTATCTTTAGAAATATCTCACATCAGACTATGATGACTTTAGGCATTTTCCGTGTCTTTCTGGTAAAATCAAGTGACTTCAAAAATGCAAAATGAAATGCCAAATAATTGCATGGACACTTTCTCACACATATTTATTCTTTATTCTTTTTCTCTTCAGTTATTTCAGATAGATTGTTGTAGTGAATGAAAGTAGATAAATTGGTTGGTTTGCCCACTTCATCAAAGCTAATAGACTTATAAAGACGATGTTTCAAAAGCCAGTTTTTTACTTTTGTTGCCCTGGCTGTGAAGCTGCAGAATGTGGAGACAGGTTGGAGACAGCTTGGCAGTGCATTCGATTCCTCACCTCTTTTCAAGCTTGGACTATTCTAGAGGAAGTTAATTTTCTCAGCTCTCCTCTTCCCACCTGTGGATCTTCCATATGTCTGTGTGTGTCCCATGCAGTTATGCTTAAGTGTGCAGGAGCTATCTGCTGGTAAGGGAATTCACCAGAGTGCAGGTGTCCATTTAAGATGGAGACTTCAAATGAATTTTGGTGGGGAGAGAGGGAGAAAATAGGGAAATGAAGGTTAATTTCTCCCACCTGCAATTTTTTAATTGGAAGAACCTCTGGCTTTTTTTGGTTTTGCTTGGGTTTTGTCAAAGAATGGATCTAATTTAAATATCTCTGCAAATACCACAACACAGCAGTAACTACATTATTATCTGTGCTCTCTCTGTGCACTGGACAGCAGTTTTTAATTTCATACACCATTTGCAACTTTGCTGTAGTGATTCTCTATAGTCAGTACATTGTTTTATTACACAGAAAAAGAGCATTAGTGTTTTACCTAGTTTTAGGCTTTTTATTAGCACTTGGGTTGCAATCCAGATGAGGACTTTTCAGAAGATCATACCAAAAAAGATAGCAAAAGAAGTAGCTTTTAGCTCATATCCAATGAAAACTGGACATTGGACAAATTTCATTATCTTCTGAGGAAGTGAAAAAATATTCGTCTTCCCCTCTGAGGATCACGTTCTTTGTATATGAATGTATATTTATTACATATCTACTAACAAAATCATGGGGTTTTATTAACACAATGCTTATAGTAGCCACATGACTTTCTAAAAAAATCTATGTCATGTGTTTGATGAAATCAGACAATCTTAGACCAATCAACTCTTCAGGCATATTTGAATAGAGGTATGTGTCATAGGAAAAGGTCATATAAAATAAAACATATTAATTATTTCATACCAGTTTTGTAACATGTATATGTGCTCTGCTGTATGTGGTAAATATGTAGTAAAATAACTTTTCATATTTGTTTCATATTTGTTTCGTATTCTAACCCCTGTATTTTCTATCTGTAGTCATCTAGTGAATCTCTTTGGAAGATTTCATTCCCAAGACATAACAACTGCAGAACTAGCTTTAAGAGAAATCATGCAAGTGTGGTCTGTGAGGAAATGCAAGACATACAAGAATATTTTGAAAGTTACTTTAAGATATAACCTTAACGGACAGTTGAGGAGGACAGATGTAAGAATCTTATGATGCTCACTTTGCATATAAGGAGTGTACAAAACAAGAAATGTTACTTTCTGTGATCCATTAATGAAAGAGGATATTTTCCAAGGCACTTGAAAAAGAATGCTACAACCAGTCACAAAAAGAGAGCAGGGACAAACTACTTAAAATGAAGGGATTTTGCTTCTTTCTTTCATTTTTGTTTATTTCTACATTAGACTTTCATTTACTTGAAGAGTAATGGCAGATGGCAAAACTACCAAGAGAAAGGGAGCACAGATATTTTGAGATCAAGATCTTCAGATATTGTTAGTTGTACTTATGGGTTTTATTTTGTTTTAGCAGGAATAGTTAGAACTGGCACTGTAACTATGTTCCAGTAACATTTACCAGCCACATGAGTATAGAAAAAAATTCAAAAGAATTAAAAATCAAATACAAGAGCTTCTGCAACTTAAGTAGTTGTCTAAGATGAGTGACAGTGCATGAAATAGGATGGCCAAAATGTGAATCATCTATCTGTGTTCTCTTAGAATAACATCATTGTGGGGTAGATCTGTGGATAGATGGTGTAGTGTCAAATGTTTTCCAGCAAACCTTACAGTGACAACAGTTGATGACATTACTGTCTTTCTTAAAAAAACACTACACCTTGAATTTATGATTAAGAGAAAAACGAGTACTCTGGAACAAATTCTAGCATTCCCACTAGAATTGGCATTAAAAAAAACCCCAAAATAATTTAGCTTTCCTGAGCTTCACAAACTCCTCCACCCTATTGATGTCTCTATGAACAGTAACACTGCCCTTCAGAGAACTGACATTTCTCTCTCAATCTGATGATGTCCACAGATTTGCTTGGATCCAATCACCCAGGTCTTTAATTAATATCCCCTGTGCTCCCCTTATCTATTGAGTTGGTAATTTCATCATGGAAGGCTATCAGGTTTGTCAGGCATAATTTGTCCTTGGCCAACTGACACCAGCTGTTACAAGTCACATCTTTATTCCTCAAGTGTGTGGAAACAACTATAAGAAACTTTTAAATTTATATTCCCAGGTACTAAGGAAGGCTGATTAGCCTCCAGTTCCCCCAGTCCTCCTGCTTGAGTTTTACAAGGTTGTTGCAACCTCTGTATTTTCCCAACCTTCAGGAACTTCCCATGTTCTGGTACATTCTCACCAATTTTATCACTAAGCTCAGGAAATCAGATGGCAGATATTATCAACAAAAACTGATACAAAACAAGCATCAAGCACCTCATCTTCTTCTTATCCTTTGTCCCTGAATTTCACTTCTCCATTGAGGATTGGCCTCAGATTTTCCTCAGCCTTTCTTCTCATTGTCCTGGAGTGCATCGAAGGCAGCACTGCCAGCCTTTTCCAGGACATGATAGTCCCTTCTATTCTGCAGTGGTGCAGACGTACTTTGAGTCTTGTGTGCAGTTTTAGGTGGCACAAGATAAGATATACAGAGCATCCAAAAAGGGCTACAAAGATGGTGAAAGGCCTACAGGGGGCCCTATGAACAAATACCACAGTGGCTGAGGTAGTTAGGCTTGTTCAGCCTGGAGAAGAACAGTTTGAAGGGAGACCTCATCGCAGTCTACATCTTCCTCATGAGAAGAAGCAAAGGGCAGGCACCAATATTTTACCTTTTGTCACCAGTGACAGGATATGAGTGAAGGGTATGAAGCTGTGTCTAGAGGTTAGGGTTGGAGAAGAAGGTTCTTCACTCAGAAGGAGATTGGGCACTGGACCAGGCTCCCATGTGAAGTGGTCACAGCACCAGCTTGACAGAGTTCAAAGGAGCATTTGGACAATATTCTCAGACACATTGTGAGAGTCTCGTATTCTTCTTTGCAGAACCAAGAGGTGGACTTATATGGTCCTTGTAGGTCCCTTCCAGTTCAGCACATTCTAGGATTTTATGTTCTCCTGCACTAGTTTCAACATCTGAGCTTTGATTTCCCTAATTTCACCTTTGCATTAGGAATAGTAACCCAAATATTATGTCTGCATATTATTGTGATACCTATGTGCTTGTAAAGAAAAATTGCGTCTAATTTGGCAGCGTCATTTGGTCATACTAACTATGCTCAAACACTGAAAAATGCTGCATGCAAACAGAAATTGGCAGTTTTGTTCTGTGTACATCATCTAATGATATGAGCAATTACATTTTGTTTACATAGCCAGGTGTTGACTTACAGTGTGCTAGGATGTGTGGCTAGAATTTGTTGTAATTTACAAGGTTTCAAAAGGATATGGAAGTTGGAGTTTTCAAAAGACTTCTGATAATACTTGTTTTCATAACCCAGCATTTCTTTCCAAATCACTGATCAAAATGCAAATAAAACTCTATTTGATTTCTACTGCAAGCAATATATTTAAAGTTACTATGACCCTTTGTTGAAAGAGACATCCAAGGTACATACCATGTAACTACACGTCTTAGGAACATCAGGGAATACGAAGTAGTATCAGACAGGTTGACATCAGCTAGATCAGCAACAGCAGCAACCACCTGGTAACATATTTGCTTGTTTCTCAGGAATGATAGAAAAATATTTTGTGATCCATATGTTGCATTAGTTCTGACTGGGCAAGTTCAGTAAGCTTTAATGGAGATAAAAATGTGTTTCCATGATGAAATAATAATGAGGTATGATCACAAAAGAGGTCTTGATTCAAGGGGCTTTTGACTGTACAAAATATTACTATTTTTATCAGAGCTGTCCACCATCAAAAACATTCTCAGAGGATATCTTCAGGGCTGCTGGCAGTGCTGGAGACAGAAGGACATTGGTTAATGTAGCCAGTGTGAGTGTCTCACTTATTAACAGATGAATTGACAAAATGTCCCAAATGTTATCCATCTGCTACTCCTTTCCAACCTGTTCTAAAACAAAGAATGTACATTTGGAATTAAACCTCACCTCTTCCCTAGGGCTTTCCTTTATTGACAAAAAGCAAAGCAAAATTACAAAAAACCCTAAAACTAAGACAAACATAGGAACAGAAAGTCCTTTAAACATCCCTTTACTCAAACTCTGTCCAGGATCTTGCTCCAAACAGAATTTTTCAGCAATCCAGATTTCATCTTAACAATGAGAGTAATCTGCTACCCACATATGCAGCCTCTTTAATAAGTATTTGTTGGTAAGCCACTACTTGTCTTGAAAATCCTAAGAACCTGTGCAAGAAGTATGATGAAAAGAGGAGTCTTTTGAGCTTATGAAGCCCTCTCTGTGTATCCAGGCAGGGCACATGCAATATTCCTAGCAGAGGTTTGCATCTTCTTTTCCTGGAGACACTAGTAACAACCTTGCTAAGAAAACAGATCATATTTTTTATTATTACCACCTTTTTTCCCTGTTACCTTTTTTTTGCAATGCACATCCAACTCTTTGTCCAGCAACGAACGGATATGGAAAATGTAAAACAGATTCTTTACGGAAGGGATTTTTTCCCCTGTTTTTTCAGTGTATTTTGAAACCAGCCTGCTTCAAGTAAAAAGAATATACCATTGTACTCTCTTCTGTGATAGTAATGTTTTCAAAGGTATGAAATATTGAAGTTTTGTGGCAGGTAAAAAATTCTGCTTTTTCTTTCCTGAGGAAAAAATTTTGGTTTTAGTCTCTGTGTCTCTAGTGTGTGAGGAAAAGTTTGTCTGAGTTGTACTTTGTAATTTCTTACAGTTCTTTTTACTAATATGATATCTATTCACCTTTTCATCTAGAAGCAGTCAATCTTGTCTGAACTAACAGAAGAAAAGTTTATTTTAATTTCTGATTTTTTCCTAATTTTTGGGGACAGGAGACACTGCCACAACAGAGGAGATCCATGGTCAGATTTGTAACATTTGCTTTTGCTGTTACATTCCCTATCTAAATGCACACCCCAATGCAAGTTATCAAAATCAGTATTAAATAATACTTATCATAAGTGGGTACTAGACTGAGCCGTACAGTTTCATATGTAATGTGTGTACACCAAAGAAATAAATTACACAGACATTCTTTATTGGGCTTTTTTGATGACAGAATTTCTGAGCCAGAGGAAAAGACAAACAACAAAACTGACATGAGATGCAGCACCTCAATCTTTCATGTGCTTTCTAGTCTCAGGAAAACATCAAAACACAGCATGAAGTAATGTTTTTGTAAGGCTATGCAGATTCCTTCAGCAAGGTGTAACTGCTAGTGGACCTGTCTTTTCTCTGTAGAGCTAACAATTCTATAGTTTGAAGTTTTCAGAAGCCTTTTAAATCTGGGAATAAACCAAAAGTTGTTGAGTAAGGCAGACTTGAGCACTTTTTATTTTAAGATGGATTGATTATTTCATGTGTGGGAAAACAAAACAGATAACAAAGCACACATCAGGACTTCATGTAGAGAGGAGATACATACCATGTACTGACATACAGCCCAAAAGGGGACAGGTACGGTCTGCAGGGATCAAGAAAAATAAACTAGAAGTAAAAACTAGTTTACTGATCACATGACCATTGTTGAAATAAAAAAAACCCACCCAAACATTGGTCTTCAAAAATAGGGCTGTCATGATGAGGCACACTTATGTGTGGTGCTGTCTACAGAAGAGACTCAAAGCAAGGGTTCTGTAAGATCACACATCCAAACTCACATTACAGGTCCAGTACCTAGACTTGCAGTGCATCCCTTCACTAAGAATAACCACAGTGGTGACAGGGCTTACTTCTTTGTGTAGTATGGCATTTTCTGCTTCCACTTATTTCTGTCTTTGCTTTGATGTCTTTCTGTCACTCACATTTTAGAGAAGAACATTGAGTTGCAATTGCTACTGGATATAGTATTGAGAGAACAAGAGAAAGCAATCTTAATAGACTACAGATTTAAAGCACTAGATCCAGATGGGTCTCAAACCAGGTGGCATTTAGCTGGTCTCATTATGGCATTTAATGGTTATTCTGATGTTTTCTAATATTTATTTCAGTTAGCCAAAATTAATTCCTCTAAATTACAGATCTTGTCTTTATAAATGACCTCTAATATTAGTGCTTTATAAGGCACGTTACAGGTAATTATTTGAAAACTAAAATTTCTCTAATCAATACAGACGTTAGCAGAAATAGTGCCCAAAAATGTCTGAAAAAGGAATAAATCATGCTAGTACCTTAGGCACTTCAAACGATGTATATACATTAGTGCTGAGCTATCTCTCTACAGAAAAAGAGGCACCAAGAAATATATGCCAATATTACTCCTTGGAAACAGATAAACTGCTATTCCTTCTGCAGTTCCAGACATTACGTGAATTGCACTTGATGTGCAAGAAATGTTGGCATCAAAATCATTGTAACTGTGGATTAATTTCTGTAGATTTCTCTCTTCTACTTTTTCAAGGCACTTTTATTTTTTTCTTTCAAAGCTTGTATATTTTCTGGGGAAGGGGGAGTAGGATGGTTTAAAAGCAGTAAATTTCAAAGAGTGAGGATTATTCTTCAGTGGCAGGGTAGTCCTGAGCAACAAAATAAGAACTTCAGCTAAGCCACAACCAGCGTTGATTAATAGATGTCTTGAAGAATTAATTAAATATTGTTTCCATGATAAAAAGAGAGAAGCATTTAATAAAACTACAAAATCTTGCAGACTGTATTGGATTCCTTAGTTTAGGGTATATTATTAAAATTGTTTTTATTCTCATGCTGTTATTAAATAAAAATTAAAGCAAAATGCCCTCACTATTCTTTTATTTCTAACAATTGTCCCTCTTACAAAAACGATTAAAAAAATATTGTGGAATAATGGTTCAGCTGGAAAAAACTAACCAGTATTTCAGATAACAGGAAGCTAATTTGTCCTCATGTGGAAGTATTTTTCTGATACAAAACCAAATGGGATACAAAGTAAGTATTTTGCTATAGGAAAAATCAAATCACAGAATCACAGATCACAGAATGGGTCAGGTTGGAAGGGACCACAGTGGGTTATCTGGTCCAATCTCCCTTCTGAAGCAGGATCATGCCAGAGCACCTTACACAGGTTTGTATCCAGACAGTTCTTGAACTTCCCCAGTGAGGGATACTCCACTCCCTCTCTGCACAGTTTCCTGCACAGTAAAGAAATTCTTTGTCATGTTCAGGTGTGCATCATTTTCTGTCCATTGCCTCTTCTCCTATTGCTTGGCACCACTGAGCAGAGCCTGGCTTCATCCTCTGATTTATCACTCTCCCTTCAGATACTGATACACACTGATGAGATCCCTTCTCAGTCATCTTTTTTCCAGGCTAAACAGGCCCAGCTACCTCAGCCTTTCCTCATAAGAGAAATGCTCCCATCCCTCAGTCAGCTTCATGCCCCTCTGTGGGATTTGTTCTAGGAGCTCCATGTCTTGCTTGTTCTGAGGAGCCCAGAACTGGACACAGCATTTCAGATGTGGTTTAACCAGGGCTGAGCAGAGGGGCAGGATCACCTCCCTGGACCAGCTGTCAGTGCCCTTCCTAAGTACCCCAGGATACTGTTGGCTTTTTTGGCCACCAGGACACGCTGCTGGCTCATGGACAGACTGATGTCCACCAGGGCCCTGAGGTCTTTCCCCACAGAGCTGCTTCCCAGCTGATCAGCCATCAGCCTGTTGTGGTGCCCAGGGTCATTCTTCCCCAGGTGCAGGACTCTGCATTTGCATTTGCTGAATTTCAGACAGTTCCTCTCTGCCCACCTCTCCACCCTGTCAAGGCCCTTCTGAAGGACTGCACAGCCCCCTGGGCACTGGCCACTGCTCCCAGCTTTGTGTCATCAGTGAACTTGCTGAAGAGGCATCTGCCCCTTGCATCAAAAACTTGCATCCAAGTTATTGATGAACAAGTTAAGCAATACTGAACCAATATTTAACCTTTGGGGACACCACTAGTGACAGACCTCCAGCCAGGCCCTGTGTTACTGATTACAACCCTCTGGGATCTCCCATTCAGCCAGCTCTCAATCCACCTCTATGTCTACTCATCTAATCCACACTTCCTGAGTTTGCCTATCAGGACTTTGAGAGAGACAGTGTCAAAAATGTCGCAGAATTTGAGGTAGACAATATCCACTGCTCTCTCCTCATTCATCTGGTTACTTCTTTTATTATGAAATGCAATGAAGTTGTTCAAATATGACTTGTCTTTAATGAATCCATACTGACTCCTGATCAGTTTCTGGCCTTCCATGTGGTAGACACAGACTCCAGAATGAGGCAATCACTTCATCACCTTTCCAGCAACTGAGGTGAGGCTGACTGTGCAGTATTTCCCTGGGTCCTCCTTCATGGCCTTTTGGAAGAGCAGGGTGACATTTGCTGTATTCTAGTCCTCAGGCAGGTCACCTGCTTGCCACAAGTTTTAAAAGATTATTGTGAGTGGTCTGGCTAGAATGTCAGCCAGCTCTCTCAGGGCTTATGGATCTATCAGGGGCCATGTTTTCCTGATTCTGACCCAATTCTCTGTGACCAAGGGGAAGTTTTCCATCCAACATTCATTTACCCTAGTCTTCTGGCTCAGAGATTCCTGGAGGCTGGTCTCATCAGTGAAGACTGATGCAAAGAAGGCATTCAATAATTCTGCCTTCTCTACAACTTGTTACCAGGGTCCCTCTCCATTTGCTAATTATCTGTTGTTTACCTTTAATTAGGTGTTAATTCATCCAAGGAGTTTTCTTGCCCTCTTGGCCTGATTTCTTTCTCATTGGCATGGATCATTCTTGAGCCTGGAGGAAGAGATCCTTGAAAATTGACCAACTCTCTTGGATCCCTCTTCCCTGCAGGGCCTGTTCCTCTGGGATTCTTCCAAGAAGATTCCTAAAGAGGCAAAAATTAGCTCTCCTGAAGTTGATGGCTGTAATCTTAGTGTGCTGATACCTCTTCATTCAGTACTGAACTGCACAATCTCATGGTTGCTACAGCCAAGACTGCGCCCAACCTTCACATCATCAACAAGGCCTTTCTTATTTGTTAGTATGAGGTTGAGCAGCACACCTTTCCTTTTGGGATCCTTCATTACCTTCTACCTGGCAAAATTATCTGGAGACTGGTGCTTCAATTGATAAGCAATAATTCCTTGGAGTCTTTCATGGGAATAAAGCATGCTGAAAAAATTAATCAAATAAAGGAAGAGAATATTGCTTTACAATACTTTTACTTTAGCTAGTGAAAAGTGGTTCTTGACTATTCCTTGGAACTTTAGCCTCAGTGAAGAGCAGAGGACTTCTGTTTAGGAGCAGTTTTTTAGGAAGCACAAACTCTGGTTTTGAGTAGTCTCAAGTTGATGATGCTCTTCTGAATAGGAAATATGCATCTGGGCAGCATCAAGTTCTAAAGAAGTAAATGCTGCTCAATTTTTTAGTACCAGCACTGGAAACCAGTGTGCAGCCTTCTGTCTAACCTTTGGACAGGAAGTCATACTTTTTTGTGTGCATCTTCTCCTGGGATATGAATGCACTGTATCTCCTCATCTATTTATTGGAATTACAAAGATACACGCTGCAAACAGCAGGCCATAAGCAAGCGAAATTACAGAGCACATTGGTTCAAGCACAGTATCTCATATTATCTGAAAGTACCCATGGAAATGACTAGGTGATCTAGAAGTAAGTGAACTGAACTTCCTGATCTTGGAAATCTACTCCCTCAAGCCAAGCTCTATTTGCAATCACCCAAATTTTGACATTGACTAGAAGTCTAACAACAGCTCTGTAATGCCAGTGAACTTACAAAGTATTTTTTTAGATTTAGTGATGCCAAATCTGGATGTCTTATGCAGTCACTGTGGCTCAAGCTCTCTCAATGCAGCAGAAAAGATAAGAGAAACTTAGCTGAGTAGGAAACGCATGAAATGTATTTGCACACTTAAATCTAGTAACAGCATACTGTAAGAATCTGCAATATTGTCAGAATACTTCATAAAAATGAAGTTTGACATGAGATAGGTTTCTTTTGTAATAGGCTTATACAATCCATATATATCCATGTAGAGTGAGTAGAAAAATTCCTGCATGTTCTATCTGCCTGTCGCATTACTCTGTAAAAGCTCTTCAGTGACATTCAAAGATGTAATTACTGCTTTGCTGTCAAGGTCAGTGAAACCTGAGGTAATGGTTACGTAAGTGACAATCATTTAATATAATGTGGCCTACAGAGTTATGAAGAATGGTCATTCAAGGGTGTTTCTGAAACCTCATACATATTAGAGATTTTACTTTATTTATCTCCCCTCAGCTAGTTTTTTTTATGACTAATACTGGTGTGTTCCCATGGTAGCAACTACGCTTTTCAGGGCGCTTAATAATGGTCCTCTTGTGTGTCTGCTCTTACTGTGCTCCATTGCCTTTGATTCACCCTGCTCTTTGCTCCCTGACACAGGAAAAGAAAGCGAGCAGAGAGAAGAGTTTTTCCTTTAAGGGGCTCAGTATACACTGCTGCACTCTAATCACAGAGTGAGAAGGCAGCTTAAAATGACCCATCACTTCCTTCATCTCCTGACCAATAAGAACGTAAATCATGGCAAAAACAAAGAGTGAAACTGAATCCATGATTCCAACAATGAAGAGGGAATTGTGGAGCTTGCACAGTTTCAATTTTCTAGACAAGCCAAAACCAAAGTAGACATTTGCTTTGCAGCTTGTTTACTTGAGGAAGCGATAACAAAATGAGGAGATGGCTGCATCATTCCATGTGTCTAAAAAATCTTAAGTTTTGGAGAAATAAAAATAGCTAAATGCCAAGTATGTTTCAAAGAAAAACAAAGGTTTCATTCTTTGGGAGCATCTATCAAAACAAACAAACAAAATGAGTAATCAAAACAAGACCCCCACATTTAATTTTTCCACTTTCTCTCTGAAACTAACTGAAGACCAAAAGTATAGCAGATATTTTGGAACTTTAACATGTTAATGATGCTTTTTACTAGATTATGGAGACTGACAAAATAGTGACTGTGGTGCTCAAAAGAATATTTTGGGTTTGTCCCAGTGTATTTCTGACAATACAAAAGAGAATTGAGTCAACAGTATGCTTAAGCATCTTGCATTTTAAACACTGCTGTAACTGGCATAAAACTGTATTTTTCATTTAATTGGGCAAAACCACGCTTGTTTTATATGAGGCATATACTGACCAATATTACAAGATAAAAGACAAAAATAAAAATTACTAAAAAATAAACAGACGTTGTGCCAAAGTCCCCTTTCAAGGTTAAATTACTTACATATTACTTACGTATTACTTTACATTATTAATCCTTACATTATATTTACTTACATATTTGATTCTAAGAAGCTAGAGTTAATGTAAATCTATGATTATATGTAGGGGTACCTTTCATGCTCAGTCCTTACCTAACTTCATTTACATTGTCAGCTGGATACAAAGATGGATTTAGTCCAGTGAAATTAGCAATAACAAAGCTTCTTCCATTCTGCTTCACACAAAGGTGAGGTCCAGTAACACTTTATGTTTGCTGGCTTTATAGGTTTACCCATTTTCACTCGGCTTTACTTTCAGTGCTTGAAATGTTGGTTCACTGCATGGAGACCAGGGTGAAAATGAGATATTGCTATGATTGCCTGTCTCAGGTCTGTGCCCTGAGTCTCATGCTATCATTAAGCTATTATACTGCTGGTGCAGAGTGGGAAAGTAGAAATAACTCACACTGATTTTTGTTGAATGGCATTTCAGAAACATTGAAAAAAAATCTGACAGATTTGGCCACAGTCCAGAGCTTCCTCTCCAGGTATGTTTTTTGCATGCCACTGGATATCTGCAGGTGTATAAAATAAGGAGTAGCAGCATATAGCACCTGACAGACAAAGCTTTGTTGAACAATTTAACATCCTTTGTTAACAATTTAACAGAATGCAAAGGGTTGCTGGTATAATTTTAGTGGGTGAAATTATAGCTGGTGTTTTAGTAGAGAGAAACAGGAACCTGGCTGTGATGTCTAGTGCACAGCTTGATCAAAACAAGTATTGGGAAAAGATGATACTTCTTCCTGACTTTGTGTTAGTGAGATAGGCAATGACTTAACAGAATCACTGCAGCAAGTTGCAAATGATGTATGAAATGAGAAACCTGGCCCATGGCACAGAGCAAAAATATATAGTTAGCATTGTGCAGAGGCTGTGGCACTTTGTGTTGTTTGCTATAGCGCTAAACTTGGTAAATCTGATCAGAGGCACACAGAATTTTAAGGAACAAAATAAAACATGTAAATGAGTTTTTCAATTTCCTGGTTTCCCCCTGCTTTCTCATGAAGCAATTGTCATTCTGAGCTGGTTCATGTTACATTACATTCTAATATTCTACCTGTCTGCTAAAGTGAAATCTATTTGGATAGTACTGGTTTTCTCTTAAAATAAGTAACAGCAATATTCCTTTTAAGAATAAGGAACATACATTACTTTAAAAATATAACTGAAATTGCAAGGCATCTATTAAGGTTATCTAAATGTCTTGAAGAAGTAGTTGGAGGAATTAGTAAAGTTTCAAAACAGGGAGTTTGAAGATAACACCAGATTGTGTGGGAGTGTTGATCTGCTGCAGGGCAGGAAGGCTGTGCAGAGGGATCTGGACAGGCTGGATCATGGGCTGAGGCCAATGCTGTGAGGTTCAACAAGGCCCAGTGCTGGGTCCTGCCCTTGGGTCACAACAACCCCAGGCAGTGCCACAGGCTGGGGCAGAGTGGCTGGAAAGCTGCCCACAGGAAAAGGACCTGGAGGTGCTGTGACAGTGACTGAACATGAGCCAGGGTGTGCCCAGGTGGCCAAGAAGGCCAATGGCATCCTGGCCTGGACCAGCAATAGTGTGGCCAGCAGGACCAGGGCAGGGATTGTCCCCCTGTACTGGGCACTGGTGAGGCCTCACCTCAAACCCTGTACTCTGTTCTGGGCCTCTCAGTACAAAAAAGACATGAAAGTGCTGGAGCATGTTCAGAGAAGGGCAGTGGAGCTGGGAGCTGATGAAGGGTCTGGAGCACTACAGTCCTCTAAGGAGCAGCTGAGGGACCTGCAGTTTTTATCAGCTGGAGGAAAGAAGGCTGAGTGTGGATCTTATCACTCTCTACAGCTCCCTGATAGGAGGTTTTAGCCAGGTGAGTATCAGACTCTTCTCCCAAGTAAAAAGTGAGAGGAAGAGAGACAGTGGTAAAAGATGTTTCTTTATGGAAAGTGAAGAGAAGCATTGGAACAGCCTGGTGAAGGCAGTGGTGAATTCACCTTCCCTGGAAGTATTTAAAAGATGTGTAGACAATACTCTTAGGGACGTATGTTTAGTGGGGAACTTGGCAGTGTCAGTCGTAGGTATCTTTCCCAAATTAAATAATTCTATGATTTTATAATAGAAACACAAGCATGCACTAGGTAAAGTTGAGGGTTTTTTTCTCTTTAAATCTCTTAATTATGAAGTGTTTAAAATATTTAATGAAATATTCTCTGACATTAGGCATCTCAGATTTAAAGATGTGCTAATAGACAGCATTACTTTGTGGCACAAAATCTGACGTACATAATGAACATTAAAGGGTACCCCTTAACTGTACTATTTCAGAGAATTGTCTAAACTGTATATGCTGAGAAGAAAGCTCTACAATGTCCCAGAGCTAGCTGTCAAAATGTTCCTGTAAAGCAAGAGATAAAGAAGATAACTAAGGCTACTGTTGGATTAGTCAAACCCCTCAAAGCAATTGGGTCTTTTTAAAAAAAAATTCAAACTTACTCAAGCAGCAAATTATGGACTTCTTTAATAGCTTGTTGATGTGCATTCTGCCCACATTTGTACCCTTCTTCAGTCAAACCCCTTTTTTACATAGAAGGGTAGATATTTTATAGGTAGTTTCATTATGTGAGGTAGGTCTTTCAAGAAATTGCAAATGTTCTGGGTTTAGACAAAAACAAACAAACAAAGAAAAACCCACAAAAACAAAAAACCAAAACAACAACAACAAAAGAATAGAGCTGATAACTGACGGACTTTTTACCAGGAAAACTTAAGAGAAATGAAGACAAGTCATTGATTAATGAAGAAAAGTGCAAGCACTAAGATACTTAAATAAAGCACATTAAACTTCTGGTTTTATATTTTCACTAGTCCTTGAAAATGTATCAAACTATAGCTCTCCAAAACTCTTTACTTCTAAATGAGAGCATTTGCAGAGAACCTCATATATTGTAATTATCCATATTTACCCGCAATTTTTTTTGCTTGATTTTTGTATGTGTTCACAGGTAGAGAGAGTTTGAAGACATGTTATGCAACATGACATGCAGCAATTAGGAAATATAGGCTTGCATAACTTTTAAATTATCACCTCTGGTTTTTTACCAGTAGAAGGGTTTCTTTGCATCCTTGAATATCTATATACTCTTTCTAATGATCTAAGTTAAAATTTTGCAAGAAAGAAAGAAAGAAAGAAAGAAAGAAAGAAAGGAACAGTGTGAATGGACAAGTATTTATAGACGGGTTCTTTTTCTCCAGAACACCTGTAAACACATTTTAATGAGACCTTCCTTGAAAAATTACTACAGAGCTCCAACACCACTTCCTGTACCCAGATTTACCTTCCACTCCTCTTCAATTCTCATTTTTTCATAGTATTTCCACTACATAGAATTCTCCAAATGCAGCCAATTTTTACCTATTTAAAACTTACCTGAAGACATGTGATGTTAAATTTATTCTTTTTTTTTGCGTTTGAAAAGATTAACTGAAAATTAAAAGCCTGTTCTTACAGGTACTTGGTCTACTAAATTGAAACCTAAAAATAATTGTNCCAATAGTTAAGAGAGAAGGAAGGAAAGGTCAAATTCTTTCAGTGTCTTTTTACCACCTTTTCACCTCAGCTGTTTACTGAAAATCAAGACTGCTCACATCACTCCCATTTCCAAACACTATCAGAAAATTCATATCAGAACAGCTGATTTATGTTTTAGATGAATCTTGAGGAAAAAGTAGCACATATTGTCAAAGAGATTTGTTTACCACTGAATCTCACCAAATGGTCACTACACTGTCATTAATTGGGGTTAGTGTGTTTTTTATAATGATTATTCATTTTCTGAAGGTGCATTTCTTGATAAGTAAAACATTTATTTTCTGTATTTGTCTTTCTCCCTTACTAAAACCACACTTTTTGAGAGACTAAAAAGTATGAGGCAAAAAGTGTTTCCTCAAATCAGTGACTGTTGTTCCCTGGTAAAAATACACAGACACTTCATTTTATAAATAAGGCCTTAGCAGCTCACTACCATTTGTTTCCCAGTACTTCTGTGGCAGGAATCTTCTTGAGTGACTTATTTACTAACGTATTTGTTTCTTGTATTGTAATATTCTCTTCCTCTGAAGATTAGTGTTGGAAACACTATTTAAATATTTAACAACAGAACCCCCCTGAAAAATATTTATCTAATGCTATCATGTTCCACCTCCTTCCTTTGTCTCAAGTACTATGGAACCTATAGTTCACTGAAGAAATAAATCTTATCAGAGTTTGGAAGTATTAGCATGCTGATATCAAACTTTGTGGAAATCTCAGGTCTTCATTTGATTACTAAAAATAAGCACTGATTTCTTAAAATATGTTTGCAACAATTTGTAGTAGTAGTTTGAAACTACTTTGAGGTGAAAGTTTTTGTTTTCAGATAATTTTAAAAGACTTTCTAAACATTTCTTGGTTCCTCTTGATTCCCAAGTAAATTCTTATAAACTTATGAACATCCTTTAGTGATAGTAGTAATAATAATGATAATAATGACAATGGGCTATTTGCTCATTAGTTCCTCATGTCCTGAACTACTCTTAAAAACTTCCAAAAGCCATTTCTTTTTCTTTCATTAAAAAAAAAAACTTCTTGGAAGCTTACAAATAAAAAAAGCCTTTAAATTCTAAGTTCCTGTTTAGCCCGTTTAAGCTAAATTAAGTCCACTCTTGCAAAACTTTTCAGATAGATATTTTCTTATAATCAGTCTTAAGCATATAAAGAGTTTTCAAAGAAAAGGTATAGAAAATGTAATTTTCTTTACCAGACCACAGACTGCCAGTGGGCTACCTAGCATCCATATCTACCAAAGCATTATGCTAACAGCTCTAAATGAATGAAGTTATCTTATATTAAGAAAGCAACTTTTACATATGGTAACAGTTTCTAACATAAAAATTTGGTTTAGGATTCTCTGAGACTTCTCTTACTCGCCACAGGGCTTTGAGGTGAACGCCGATTATACAAGAGGAATGTCAGAAACAATGCACATATAACAGAAACAAAACCAATTATGAACTACCATATGTGCAATGTAAATAGACATATTTTTTAACACAGTGTGTATAAAAACTGCAAGAATGGTGAAAGCTTGTCTTACTGTCAGGAATTAAAGAACTGAATCTATGCAGCTTAAACAGGGGAATTAAAAATTTGTTTCTCTGTAGTTTGTATGTATGTAAGTGAAAAATTCTGATAATGTCAATTTTCAAATCCCACAGTCTCAAAGCCATCAAACCATTTAGTTGGGAAATAGTAGGCTGATTTCAACAAGCAAGGCTAATGGGACACAAAAATTATTTCTGTAAGAATATTGTGGATTCCCCATGGAGAAGATTTTAAAATAAATATTAGATGTTTTTCCAAAAGGTATGTTTTCGGAGTGCAAAAGACATAACAATGATTTGAGGATGGACTGGGGGAGGGGGGAGGAGAAATTGTGTACCCTCTGTTACACAGTTAGTAAGAACAAATTATGAAAATTACCTTTTTCTGAAGTTCATGTGAAAGGACTGGTAAAGTGGTTGTTCATAACTGATATGAGTCAGTAATTGTCCTGATATTTTGAAGTGTAATTTTTATCTTTGTAAGCCTCTTTAAGTGTGTATCTGAAATTTGATTTCACAATCCTATTTTAATATATCATGTTAAACTGTAACATGGAGTTTCCAGGAATACATGCACAGAAAGTGAAGAGATAACTACGATTTGTGTTAACATTTAAGTTCTCTGTTTAAAACAAAGATTTATTAGGTTGGAATTGTCCCACTTTTATTTTGAGGACAGATTTCTACCTTGGGTACATATGCTAACAAGTACACACCTATGTAAACCAAATTGTGATATTTACAATAGTGCCTTCATCTGTTAAAACAAAGAACTCCCCATGCATTGCTCTGTCTTGGTACGGTTCAGGCCTAGCAGCCGGGATTGATAAACTCTGCAAACAGAAAGCAATTTCCAATTGCCTAGGTCATTCCTCACCTGCTGATTTTGCCTTAAGCATGGCATGACCATCCTCACTGAAGATCAAGCACAGCTTCAAGGTGATTCGATGTGTACTAGGGTTTTCCGGAAAAAGATTTGTTATTAAGTCCTGATCTGTGGCAGAAACTGACACCTCTTGGCCCTTTCTTCATATCTGCTCATACTTTATCTTTTACTCCATTACTTGTTATTTGTAAATAAGAAATAATTCTTCTTGACTAGTTGGGAGATTTGGAGTTTGAAGTCAATGAAGGCAATTTTTGAATGTGAGTGTCAATCTTGGTGACTCTTACCTATAAAGAGTCTGGTATCTGTAAAGAGTAACTAGTAACCACAGTCAATAGAACAATGTGCAACAAACCTTTTCAAGTTCCAGTTTTTCAGAATTCAGAGTTGTCTTCTTTTAAATTAAACCAAAAATAAGTACATTCATCCCTTGTCTAATTGGCTTGTAACACCTCCAGAAAGTCAGTACATCTCTAGGAAGTTGATCATAATGAGCTGTTTCCAGCATTACTGGGTTAAAACCTCTGATTTATACATCACAGGAGTCCCCATTCTCATATAGCCTTTTTCTAGGCTGTTTAAATCCCTCTTCCTTCAATATTAGGAAGACATTGGTAACTGTGAAGTCCAGTTATTAAATTCTGAGGCACAGTGTGATATCTCATTAGTCAGTGATGGGACCGTTTTAAACTCAGCAAGCATCTTAGATGCCTGTTAAACCTTGAAACTACTACTTTTCATCATCTTCTCCAAAAATAGACTTCAAGGAACCATAAGGTTGCCAATGTGTACACACTGCAATTATGTACAGTGCATTTTATTATATATTTGCCTGATTTTCCTCTTTAAAAGAAATTATATTGGTTTGAATAGATTCATGTCTAAAATAGCATCCATGCGTTTTAAATATCTGTTCATTTTAATCTATCAAATAACAATTGAACAAGAAATTCATTGAGAATCATCCCAATTCACAATACAATGACAATTCAGACAGGATGCTAGAAGTAAAAAAATAACCAAAAAATAATCAGTAGGAAAGAAAAGCTTGGTTTGTATTTTCAGTCACCTCAGATGGTTTTATGGCAACTATGTACAAGTAAACTACAGGGGGCAGCAAATATTAAGCAGATATCATATGAAAACCAATACACAGAAGCAAGACTCCCTCAGAAGTCCCTCCTAGTACACTTTTGGTGCCTTGTCTCTTGTAGATTTTAGAAATTATTTTTCAAGACTTGTTAGTAAATAACTGATTATGTTTAGAAACCAGTCAAATTACTTTAATATGGTTTTGGCGCATCTTTAGGCAATGAAAGAGCACTGGTCAGTACATTGTTTTCAAAGCACTTTTTTGTCTGAAACATCTGGGCACTCTCACATAATTGTTTCCATTATTCTGTTAAGAACTTATAATTTTTTTTCCCTTTTTAATACTTTTACATGAACAAAATTTTAAATAACCTACTGTTTTGCCAGAGCTCACATTTATACAGTGAAACAGTGAGTAAAGTGTAGACTATCTCTTACCTTCACAATATACTTTGTCTTCTTTAAATGTTCTTTTCCACAGAGACATGTTCACCTGACATGGATTATAAATTTAGTATGAGTTTACTGATTCAATAAATATAAGACTGAAAATCAGACTATGATGACTGAGTTGCAAGAAGAATATGAACTCAATAAATCTAGGAAGAGACAGCTAAGTTATTTTGATACATTTTAGTTCTACCTTTGTGCACTCAGTGATCCTTATAAATATGAAAACACAAGGCAAATTTCTGGGTTTTTTTGTTTGGGGGTGTTGTCTTTGTTTTGTTTTGTTTGTTCGTTTGTTTGGGTTTTGTGACAATTCTTGTATTCAGAACATCCTTTCTTCAAAAGAAAAAAATAGCAAAATGTAGTGGTTAAATTTGTTAAAATTGTAATATTGTGCTTCTGGACACTCACTTCATGGTTATGAGTATGCTTCCATTTTAATCTTTTTTTGTAGAACAGATTTCTCAAATACTGAAGTATCCTACACATTTGTGTTCTATATGCCATAGTATTAGGAATTCTATTACTATTCTTATAGTTCTTTTATCCTATTTTGGATAATTTTTAAGTAGCTTTTATTTATTTTTAATTTAATCAAATCTTTTAAATTAGTATGTGTACCCATCAAACTATACTTTTGTGTATTCTGTTCCACTCATGTAATTATTTTTGTTAGTATCTAAAGAAAGCAATGATAATCACTGCTTATTGACATGCTACAACACAGAGAGACCTAAAAATATTCCAAGACATGGATCTTATCTTGCATTTCTCATAAACACGAGTAGTCACATCACAAACCCTTCTGCCGATTGGAAATACTGCAAACCACATCTGCAAGTAACTCATCAATTAATGCAGTCATCAACTTAAATGCAAATCAACACACATATTTCTAGAGTTGTTCAGAGATTTAAAAGAAAAATTAATCATCTTGTAAAGATAATGATTTATCATGGAATTCTGATGAGATCGTATATCATATAAACATATCCACATACATATGTTTGATGCAAACATATATAAATTTAAAAAAAATTACACACATTTATACACATTTATACACAGAAAAATTATGGAACTGATTAGGTTGTTCCTAACACTTGACCTTCTCTTTCACACCACTGGAATTGCATCTCTGGCACATAGCAGTCTAGCAGTAAGGAAGTGGTAGAAAAGCAGAGTATCAGAGATTATCTGTCATTGGACAAAGATACTACCAAATGACAACCTGGAAGAAAAAGAAAATATTCTCTTTGTTGGCCCGAGCTCACCAAGGCTTCATGTCAAGGAAGAAATTTCCTCCTACTAGGAAGAAAAAACTGTTCCACTTGGAAAAATAAACAGAGCCAAGTGATACTTGAACAGATCTGACAAACAGCAATATGCTTTGGTTTAGGAAATCCAACTTTTCTGTATTTTTAGAAACGCAGAGTTCTCTACCTCACTATTTTTATTCTGTTTTCAAGCTTAAATTTGCCTTGGGCATTTGTCATGAATTTACAGAACGCAGATGACAAATCAGGCATGACCTTTCAGTTTGGAAATTACCTTTATTGGTATTTGCACAGGTGGAAGTAGCACTATATCACAAACATAAAGTCCCCACAGATTATGAGCATAATCTCCTTTAATGGTATGCCAAGTTTTTTTTCTCAAAAAAAAATCACAAGACGTTAGAACTCACAGAACACTTTTTAAAGTGTATCTTGTTAATACAGTTTTCTGTCTCTTGCAATGATTTGGTGGGAGAGAGGGCTTGTTTGTTTGTTTGGTTTGGTTCTGGGTTTTCAAATTTTTTTTTTCCTGAGTTAGTGTTTTCTCAAGTAGTGTATAGAAGAGGGAACTTCCTGGGTCACATCCTCAGCATTCTGTAAGGCATTAAGTCATATAATTGACAAGAAACATATATGGCAGTGCTCCCAAGTATTTTGTTAATATAGCTTTATTTATTTAAGATTATTTTAACACTACAAATATAAAAGTTCCCCCCCCCAAAAAAAACCTGACTTCAGATCTTAGAAATTTGAAGAGGTGTTTATGAACGAGAAGACACATTATAATTTTTAAATGTTTTCTTAAGGTTCCTGACGCTCTAAAGCTTTTTACTGTTCTTGAAACTGAACTTTTTAATATAATAGCATGAAACACACATAAGAAAGATTTATTTTAGTAGATATATCAGTACATACAGCTAGCAGAAGTTAATGTAATAAAGAAATCCCCAACAGACTAATTCTTCTTACCAAAACAGAGAGAGTTCCAACTTTCTTTTCAATTTAAAAATTACAGGCCTTAGAGACTGGATTTTTTTCCTTGGAAATAAGGGTCACTCCACTAGCTTCAAATAAACACCTAACATTTAATTATAAATAAAAAAAGTTGTTTGTTTGTGGGTTTTTATGATGTGGCAAATTTTGGAGCAGATTAAACCCAGCTATACACCACTGAAATCTACAAGGAAAAATCAGAGCCATAGCTTCCGTTGGTAACTAAAATTGTGAGATATTGTGACACCCTCTGGATATGGGAGACTTAGGAAACTGCCAGAAACTTTTCACTTGCTTTCCTATATAAAAATCACAGAAAATGAACTTTGCTGAACCCAAAGCCACTCCAATTCATGGAAAACAGGCGCTTATTTTCTTCTTTTAGTGTGTGTTAATAAATCTGTCTTTATACCTTTAAGTTTGGACCTGCTTTGCTTTTCGTAATCCTATCTCGCAGAGGAAAAAAGAGAGTAAACACTAAAACTACTACACTAAATTTGGCAAACAGAGATAGGCAAACGTGAAACCACTACATAATTGGTGTTTCTGCCCGGTTTCGAACAAAATTGTTGCACCTATTGAGGTATAAAATTTTGAGATGACTGTGTCTTAGCTACAACTTTTAAAATAACAGAATTGCACAAAATAAAAATTCTCCTTCAAGAAAATCTGATCGAAATATACCCGTGTCACTTGGACTAATTCCTACAGTAAACAAAGAATTAATAGCAGAATTTAGACTTTTTCAAAACAACTTTTTTTGTCAGTTGTTTTTCTGACCTTCATATCTCTTTTTGCTACCAGAAGGTATCAATGCTTTCTGCAAGCACAAGGGATCACTCAAGGAAAGTTGTCCAGACACTACAATAATCATAGCACACCACACTTTTACATTTCTATACAAGTTTTGCAGTGCCTGACAAAAAAAAAAAGTACACTTTTCTGATTTACCTATAGCACAGTTTAAATATGCTTATGTAATTGTTAAGTAATTGTAATAAATGGCAAATGAGCTGTACATCTAAAAAGGCCATATGAGACAGGGAGATAATTTAAGAACTGCATAGTATTGGTAAAGGTAAGAGGATAGTAGTTCTTCATTAAGAAATTCTTTATGATACAAAATACTTCATTCCACATTTTCCTATGTTTTAAGGAAGACCAGCCATTTTAAGAGTGTTGTCCTCTTGCAGGAAGGCCACTATTAGCAGCAGGTTTCTTTACCGAATAAATCCTTAAGTAACAGTAAGTAGGTAGCATAAGCAAATGCCAATGCCCACTCCCTGCCCCCCCCAATCACATTACATATCTTCCTCCCCTGTACTTACTTGCATTACTCATAGATACCCTGAGGTGTCTAACACCTATTATGAACAATAGGAACTTTGACTCTCTTGTACTTTCTTCAACAAACTTTTAATCACAGAACTGTTAGAATGGTTAAGGCTGGAAGATGCCTCTAGAGGTGACTTTGAACACCCTTCCCTGCTCAAGCAGGGTCATCCATTGCTGAAGTGAGTCACCCAAGAAATCTCTCCTAGAAAACCTCTAGGTCAAAGGAAACCACGCACTAAAATACCTGGGTGCCCTAAGTTTCTAAGAACTGAAAATGAGTTCTGTTTAGGGAAGCTTTGACATAATATGAAATGCCTGACTTGCTGATGTAATTCAGCTAGATTCATCAATAAACTCTATTAATGTTTCTTTCTGTGCTTATAATTCACTTACAGTAGATATATGCTAAATAATGAGAAGAGGCAAGATGCCATGAAATGCCACGGTTTGGACTTGTTAGTAGTAGCACTAATTTAGACATTTACATAGAATTTTAACAGTAACAGTGATTTTTGCTCAGCTAAGATTTTGCTCAATATTAATCACAGCTTTAAAAGAATTAATTGGAATTTGACTGCACTTTGTATTGTATCATTACATCATAAGAGAGAAATTCCAGCTAATGGATGTCTACTGATCACCTTGGCAGAAGAAAAAACGAAACTGTTTAAAGAGAACTGACTGGAGAAATTCCCACCATACATTTCATTTCTGAAGCATTTTGCACTAGTAAGTCTGAATTGTCACAAATATTACCATTAGCTCTCAGCCACAGAGCCTAAAAGGCAGACTAAAACACAGATTACTCTGGAATATAGATTTCTTACTGCTTAATAAATTGTAGAGCTGTGAGGGCTGAAGACTTTCTTTAATTAAGCGTGCCTCCTACATCCTTCCACCACCCACAACATCTCATCTCTAATATAGTTTGGAATACAAAAGCAAAAAACCCCTTTTGTTCTAGATTCTGAAAACATGGGAGATTTTTAGACTCTGTGGTCTTCAAAGAGGTTTGTTTGAACACAAAGTTATAATCTTCCCTCTAATTAAAATCTTCAATTTTTGTTCATAGTTAACCATTGTGCCTACTTTAGAGGTAGTTAAGATATCTAAGAAAGTTAAGCTAAATAGTGCTATTCAAATATTTTAGCTCACTCCAGGTCAAATGCTTCTAAAAAGTCTGGTCAGTTTAGACAGAGGCCTGTGCTTAGTTCCAAAATTTATAGGGTAAGAACTTCTAAAAAACTTCAAGATCAGACTAATGATAATACTGAAAATAATTTTAATTGCTTCCCTATGGCATCATATGCTACTTCATTTTGTAATCATGTAATGGCATGTTTCAACAAAAGGGTGATGTTGCTTGTTAATCTTATAAAGGAAATGCTTATGAACCTTTTTTTTTTTTAAATAAATGAGTAGACATAGGAATTCATTATATGGTTTAGCATGCATGGCAGTGTTCAGTCAAAGTTTGGACTTGATCTTGGTGATGATTTGATTACCTCAGAGATGACTTGATGACCTCACTTCTCCAAACTTAAGGATTCTATGATTCAATGAATTTCATTACTGTTTAGTCATAAATAAGGAATTTAACTCTTAAGTCTATAAATTGGATGATTGTATCATAAACTGTAAAAACGTATACACTAAGATACAATATTATCACATCTTATGTGTGTAATATGATCCAACAAAATATATACGATAATTAATAGTGGTCACAAACAATTTTCATACAGAACTAGGTTAAGAGCTCTTCCCAATTTTTTATTGAAGTATGAAAACAAAGAGTCGTGGACTACTGGTTCTAAAGATATTCTAAAGTTTCTAAAGATATTCTAATGAGCCAGCTATAGCACAAATGAATTTACTTATGTTAATCGTGCTTGGATCTCTGAAACAGAGACAAAAATTGCATTATTAATTTTTCTCTTGATTTGGTAATTACAAATAACTCTTATATATATCCAGAAAACATATTTGCAGAAATTTAGTTTTGAACTGAACTGTGTTAAGATGGTAGCTATACCCATTTTGTTTTGATATTAACCTCTGGGAAAGAACAGCTATTAATCCATTTGCCATTGCTGTATTTTTTTTTTCCAGTCAATAAGCAGCACACAATGTACCAAGTTATCTTTGCAAGTGAGTTTCCTTCATTTAAATAGATACCATTTATTAACTTAGAATGATAAACTAGTGAATGCTTCATGCCTATGTGCTCTCTCAATAGCAAATAATGAAATCGTTAACCAGGAAAACTGACAAAGCTCCAAATTCTGGAGAAGACACTGCAGTTCTGTTACTATCCTTGAACATTCACTGCAAAGGGAAACTAAAAAATTAGGATTTGCAAATGCAAAATCAATCCCCTATTTAAAGTTTTCCTATTCAAAAATTAACTTTTTTTTTTCACCTTTAAATGCACTGGGAATTTTCTGAATGTAGTCCCAGTTATGTTAACTAGCCAGGCCCCATAAATTTGTCAGAGCACTCAGATTTCCATTGTGGCTTTGTGCGGAGAGTTGAGTCACACTGCTGTATCATAACTAGAAGAAAGCAATTTATATAGAGGAAAGGGGAGTGGACACTATATTAGTAATGAGGAGATGGAAATTGCTAAGGTTTTAGCAGTTAGACCAAGAAATATCATCTCCTAGTGTTTCTTTAGATGTTTTTTCAATTGTTTCTTTAAATTGTTTTTCAATTTTCAACAGTATTTTGGATATCTTTGTAATAAATTCAATTCTTATACTCATAAAAATATACTTTTCAGAGGCCTTTTTAGAAGTTTCAGCGGACTAATTCAGCCTTTAGAGGGAAATTTAACAACACATCTTATGTCTCTTTTTCTGTAAATGCTTATCCAAGAACGTTACTTTAAATAGAAGACTCACCTAATTTAGCATAGTATGAATATAAGAGCATGCTCACAATTAAGCTGTGCATAGGCACTGGCATCAGTCTTTGTCTATATAACCTATCTGGTACGTATTGCATGGATTTACAACACCTTATATGATAGCAAAAACACAGGAAAGGTACAAAAGTCCATGATCAGCTATATATCTAAACTATATGTTTCCACTATCTATGCACAAGTGAATTTAAAAAAAAATGCATTTTGACTTCTCTGAATTCTTTTCAATTCTGTTTGCTTCAGTTTTGAATACTAGAATGAAATGGCATATTAAGTACTAAGGTTGCAATGTACAGCCTTTCAAAACCTCACTGGAGAAGTACATTCTGATACCCACAAGACATAAGGTACTTTCTTCTTGTGCTTCATTTACTAAAAGACTAGAAACAGCTTTATGCCCTATTGCTTTTTATGCATAGAACTACAATTAGCATCACTGCTCACAGTGCTGGTAACTCTCCATGTCTGTAGGGATGGACATGCTCAAAATAACACGGTGTGGAAGAAAGTAAATTCCAGCTCTGGGAATCCCTTTCTCCACACTAGTGGAAGATGTCTTTCAGACACTTTGAAAGTAAATTTCTTCAGGTGCTGCTTCTTCTGGTTGGGAGAATACTAAATAATGAAAAGCACAGATCATTAAAATAGGCTAATGTGAATCATTAGGTAAAGTAAGCACAGACAAAAGTTTAAGACAAACCAAATCCAGGATTGAAGCAGAAAAGTAGGCCATTCTCATATGATAGGCAACTTTGTTTTATGAAACATCTCATGAATATTTAGCAAGGTCATACACAAGTTTAACAAGGGAAAGTGATGGATTCTACACCTTGGATGGGACAGCCTTGGTTGAGTGAATAGACTGGGAATGAAAGGCTGGACAGCAGATCTGTAAAAAGTGACCTAGGGATCATAGTCTGTGGCACATACAATCTGAATCAGCACTGCCCTGGCAATCCTGTCCTGGGCTTCATCAGGTACAACACTGCCAGTCAAGCAAAGGAGGGGGTTGTTCCGCTCTGCTCTGAACTGGGGCGGCCTTACCTCCAGTGCTGGGGGGCAGTTCTGGGTGCCACAATAAAAAAGACTTTAAACTATTAGAGAGCATCTAGAGGAGGGCCACAAGGATGGTGAAGGATCTGGAGGGGAAGCTGTATGAGGAATGGCTGAGATCACTTGAGGTCTGTTCAGCCTGGAGGAGACTGTGGGTAGACCTCACTGAGTCTTCAATATCCTTGTTGGGAATTGGGAGAGGCAGACACTGATCTCTTCACTGTTGTGACCAATGACAGGACTCAAGAAAACGGCCTGAAGATGAGTCAGTGGGCATTAGGCCAGATAAAAGAAAAAAAATTTTCATCCAGAGGATGGTTGGGCTCTGGAACCTGCTCCCCAGGGAAGGGGTCCCAGCACCAGGCTGATGGAGTTCAAGCAGCATTTGGACAATGCTCTTGGGAACATGTAACTCTTGGGGATGGTGCTGTCCAGGTCCAAGAGGTGCACCCAGTGATCCTGATGGGTCCCTTCCAACCCAGCATATTGTATGATATTATAATTCTATTACTTACTTGGTGGCCTACTACCTCATATGATTCTAGTATGAGAAAACAATATTTGAAACTTCCTTTTATGTTCAGAATTCTTCCTTTTGCTTTCCTCTTCTTTGAAATTAAACGATCAGTTATAAGCATATGTCAGTTGTTGCAGTTTGCTATATCCATGGGTTTCACATCACTTAGGCCAACTGGAGTAGGAGGAGGCATGTCTAATGGCCTTATGTATGACTTTACCCATCTCTACAACTACCTGAAGGGAGGTTGTAGGCAGGCGGGGTCAGTCTCCTCTACCAGCAACAGGACAAGATGTCAGTGTTACACTGTTCCAGGGGAGGTTTAGGTAGGACATTAGGAAGAAGTTCTTCACACAGAGGGTGACTGGGAATTATATTGGCCTTCTCAGTGAGGTGGTGGAGTCACCATCTAGGGAGATATTTAAGAAAAGACTAGATGTGGCACTAAGTGCCATGGTTTAGTTGACAAGGTGGTGTTAGGTCATAAGCTGGATAATTTCAAAGGTCTTTTCCAACCTAGCTGATACTGGGATTCTGTCTTCTGCTGAAGGCATGTCTAGTTTTTTCTTCATGA
>VZDJ01000668.1:1103004-1156353 GCA_008694505.1 Cyanoderma ruficeps | reverse complement strand
AAAGTATTTGTTAGGCTTTGATGAACAGAATCCCGGTAGCACTGAACAAAGGACCAATTACAGTGGTGTTTATATGTCTTGGTAACTGACACTGAGTTGATAAGCCAGTAGAAATATCCACAAACATTGTTCCTTTTTTTTTTCCTTCATTTATGTTTTTCTAAATACAGTCTTGCTGTTTTTTCTGTCTGTTGCTTGAGGACTTAATAAGTGAGTTAACGATTTTTGCTAAACAAAAATCATTCAAGTTGCAGCTTTATTTTTATTGTAACTAGAACACCGATTTTCTTTCCCTGATTTCTTCTTGGTGAAATCATACACAAAATGATTTCATAAATCTAGCACTTCCTTGTGTCCAGAAAACAAGTACAAGCCATTTTAAAAAACCCTATGTGACACAGAAAATGTCCCAACTAAACATACTTCATCCCATCCCAAGTTTGTCCTTTTCTATATACTCTTTAGAAAAGGGGCTCTGTGTTTGTGTATGTCTGTGTATGCATCTGTATAAAGAAGGACAATTCATGAGATAGTGATTTACCTCTTGGTAGCAAACTATATTGTTTCAGATCGTGTTGATAGTACTCAGTACATTGTTGAATGTGATGAAAGCATAATTACAGGAAGAGACATCCATCATCACTGTCATCACTGCATTTTGCCACCTTGGGAATCAGCATGCAAAGAAAAAAGATTACAGTATTCTTTCAAGCTACCTTTTAAGTAGTCTCTGCTTAAGGGAGTCCACAAAACCAGCTGCTGCTTACTTCAGAATCTGCAGGGACAAACTGTTATAAATGCCATGAGATTTGTTGTGTTATTTACTGTCCTGGGTTGTAGCGTACGACGTGCACAAAGTATTTATTCTATCACCATCTTTGTGAACTGGTGAAACCAGGTAGGGCAGTGTTCTTCCCGGGCCCCCTCCCTCTGAGCTATCTTCTGTTAATGGCCCATCAATGCCTTGCCCATGACTCCCTCTGGGAGCTCTCTCTGTTTAATGGGCCATCAAGGACCCACTTCATGACTCATCATCCCAATGTGAGATGCTCCGCCCAGGGGGAGGAGCCAAACATTCCCACCTGGATATAATCTGGGATTTGGGACAGTACAAGTAGCCCTTATCCACTGGATTCCCAGAGGATAAGAGCTACTATACTCTTCTACACAATCACTCCTTTAGGAAGACCACCTCATCTGGACTGCTTCCATCACCCTGCTCAGGTTATATTCTGACTCTGTCAGTGGTCTTTTGTACTATTGTGTTTATTTTATTTTACCTTTTTTTCTTTCTTCCTATTAAATTGTATTTCTGGCTTGGAGCCTCTCACTTGTTTTGCTTTCAAATCACTACATTTACACAGAATTAGACAAATCCTGGGATTTCTACCTCCTTAATTATGTGAAAAGATCATATCAGTGTCATTTAAATCAATATCTTTCTGATCCCAAGATCATTGCTGTTCTTGAAAGGACAGCTAATGCCTTCTACTACTGCTCCTGAAGGCCCCCAATATCACATATTTGTGACCTATTTGTTAGTCAATAACAGATTAAGAGAGTGACCCTTTCGTTTGATGTTCCACATCCTCAAAATCTTTAAGAAAAGCAGCTTTCAAATTTTAGCTATAAGTTACCTCCTTCTGAGATCATTTTGACACCTTGCAGAACAAAAATGAATTGGATCTAGGCAGGGGGAAGTGGAGCAATGCATAACCAACCAGGCATTTAGGTACTGAATGCTGTATCAAGAAGAAATATTCAGTGGGATACCTTGTGTTCAGAAATGCTCCCTGCTTCAGTGCCTCCAGCTTCTGAAGGATATTCTCTGGAAGAGTGTATGTACTAGATGCAATAAAACAATATATAACTGTTGTACAGTATTTTTCTACAGTCTCCTTCCCAATGTGTTGAGGAAGAATTTGCTGACCTGGGATCTCAAAAAAACAAATTAGGAAATATTATGCACTTCCCCTGTTCCCCATTACATATACAAGCACGAGTGTACTTCTGGAATGGAAAGTGGAAGGATTTGGAGCTAGTGAAGGCTCGTGACAGAGACATTTAAGGGAGAGAATAAGGTAGCTCTGAAAAAGAGGAAATGAATGAAAGAGGAAACAAAGGTAAAAAAAGGTAGCCCAGGGTCTTGGAATGGTGGGGAAGCTGACATTTGAGAAAGCACAGATTTAAAGAAAAGAAAGTACAGTCACTTGGGGAGAAGGGAGGCATTAGAAGATGAAAGTAGTAGATAATTCTTAAAAAATGCTGTACGTGATTGGTTTTAAGAGAATCTAAAGCTTTACTGGGAACAAGGAAACATTTATGTTGCAAAATCAGAATTCACAGAAACAAACACAGAGAAGGGAAGTAAAAGGAAATCTGAAGAAGGCTTCTATTTACTTTTTTTTTAAGCATACCTACCTGCAACCCGAACATGTAGAACCTGCTTGAGATTAAAAATGTGAAACGTGTTGCTATCATTCCACAAACACTGGAGTTGTATTTTATTGCCCCTATTGTGTCGTTTGTGCCTTCTCAGAGAAGGAACCTAATGAGAAAACACCAGCAAAATTTCAGCTTGTGAGTTTGATTGCCACTAGGTCATGTTTGTGCTAGCTTGTGTCTATCAAAAAAAAAAAAAAANNAAAAAAAAAAAAAAAGATGAGGTCATTGAAATGTATTTGCATCAAAAAAAGGTGTCTGCTGAAGTTCATAATGAATGGTTTGTCATTTTTATAACAGAACTTTGAAAATCTTTTTTTCTGTTGTTGAGAAAAGCCCCTTGTGACTAATATGAGATTTCTCTCACAGGATTAGTCTAATGTGTAAAAGTGCTTTTCAACATAGAAAGCAAAAGGACTTGGCATCCAAGCTTGTTAATAATCTGGATTCAATACAACAGATTTAATCTTTCCATTTCTTTTTAATGAATAACTTATCTGGCTAAAATATAGATTTTTCTCATGGTCCTAATTTCTATTTTAATTGAATTGCTGAGAATGAAAATGATTAGAGAATGTTGTGTAGTGAGCAGATTTGTTTGGATAATGTGGTTTTAACACCACTTGTTCTGCTCAAAATACACAGTCTTCCATAAAAGGATGTGGTAGTGCATAACTTCTATAGTACATTCTGTAACAGTAAATCTTCATTGGGCTTGCATTTAGTGATTAATAAATGGGATAGAAGGAAACAAACTGAAACAATGAAAAGGTAATATAAACAGAATGATTATAAAGAAAATATTTTTATTGTTCCAGTGAAAATTTGGTAATCTGTTTACACAGGTCAGTCAAAATCATACTGTAAAAATGTTTCAACCTAATATCAAAATTCATGGAATTTGAAATATTTTATATTTAAAATTGAAAATAAGGTGAATATAATGCTTGTTAAAAGTGGTCAATTAGTAGGACTCAGACTTCAGGTTAATACTAAATACTTCAGGATGTTTTATCTAGATTGATCTGCCATTAAACCTGCAGTTTCCTCTGGAGCAACTGCATTAAGAAATGAGAGAGTAATTTGATTTTCCATGAAGTCCTTTATTTAAACATAATTATCAAATATGACACCATTTTTTGTAATGGGGACACTTACCCACTAGTCACAGAAACTTTTCTATATTTTTAATTAGGAAACACATTATCTGAAGTTAATGGGAGTTATGTTGAGGGGAAAAATTACTTTCTTTGAATCTGTATTCAGATCAGAATTGAACAGATTCAATGGAAAAGGTTTAAACTTGGCCAAGTTTACTTAAAGCCAAGACAGAGCATAACGGGGTCTTCTCTAGCTAAATAATATCCTTCTTTTGGTGCTATAGATATTTATCTGTGCTGTTTCTGAAATATTTATGGGCCCACAACCATAACAACATTCAAATTAACTGTAGGGTACTTTAAGAAAGAGATGCTGAAAATAATTTTATATTTTTATTTTTCCTTTTCACATTCTATCTTTCACATTCTACCCTGCCTCCCAGTGCTTGCCTATGCCCCTTAATTTACCAGTATAAAGGAGACAACATGAGAGGAATGGAGAAACACTCTCCCCATCAGATCACTGAGCAGCTTCTCCCAGAACACCCCTATATTCAAGAAGCAAAAGGTGCAAGGTTAGGAAAAAACTAAGACTTTTGATTTTCCTCCCTCTACCCCCTCTTCAGAACCTTGACAGCACAGCACTGCCATATGTGTTCTGAACCACCTTGATGTTTTGCAGGAGGGAACATTCAGATTAAGGAGACTTCACATTGACCAGTTGTTTAGTTTGTGAGATCCCCAGTTTTCTAGGTAGCATTTCTGGATATTTTTCTATAAAAGAAGTTATGCAAACTAACCATCAGTGATTGTCTCCTTAGAAAATAAAAGTCAGTGTTCAAGTCAAAGATTAACAAATCTTCCATTTCTGTGAATCAGTTATAGTATTAGTATCTTCCTCTTGTTCCTGAATTTTTAAGTGTGTGAATTCTGCTACTTATCAGTATTTACATCAAGAAGTGTATCAAGATTTAGATCAAGTAGTGTTATACAGACAGTGATCTCTGACCCATGGGTGCAAAACAGTGCCTTTAGTCTCCCTAGTGGATGTTGAGGAACCATCAAATAATCACAAGCGCTAAGTAATGTATAAGGTCTAATTTTTGGTTTACTGTTGCAAAAGATGCAAACTAACAAGCTGTCATTTAGCTACTAGTTTTCCTTTACTGGATTCCATTTTCCTTTGCTGAAATTAGAGATTATTTCTGGCATTCTAGATGTAGCTCTCTGCTGCTGTCCTTAAAATGTAGTGGTACTTTCTACATTTTGAATCCAGAGGAAAAAAAAAAACAAAACTAAAAAACCCTGTCTACTGCACCATATTCAAACTGACGACAAATTTTGAAATAGACCTCGTGCACCTGTGTGCATACATACATTTTACATGTGTATATAGATATATAGGCACGATTTTCAAGAACGATACCACCACACTGTGCTCTGTATTGTAAGTATTTTCTTTCTGAATAGTTAGCAGAGTTCTCACACCATCTGAGATACTCCCAATAGTACAGAAATAAAAGAAAAAGCTGCCTCCTCTATCTACAAATCTTATTTACAGCTTTCCCTACACAAGCTGCTGTTTATTTTCAGTTTGTGGCACACACTCCAGTGCACTTTGACAAAGCTAATCCTGCTTCATCATCTCCAAGCCCCTGAAGATTTCCATGTGCTCTATGATTAATTACTGGCCTCTTGCTTTTTCCACTTAAAAAGCCCCCAAAACCCAACCAAAAAAACCTCCAAAGACCTAGTACAAGAAGTTCTTCCCTGACAAGCAGAAACAATTAAGCCTATTTTGCTTTGAGCTAATGTGCTACATCACCTTATTTCACCACTGTGCTATTTTGGGTCTATGGTAGACCTATGGTTTGGGTCTGTGGTTCAGTCACACCAATTAATAGGCTGGGACAAGTGTGAGAACCAGCCTGCTGATCTCCCTCATCTTTCTAATGTCTATTTCAAAAGAGGGAAAATAAGGACAGGGATTAAGACCTGTAGGATGAGAGACCTGAATGCTTTGCAATGGACTTGAAATGTGCTGGCATATACAGAAGTTGTTTGGGTACCAGGTGGATCACACAAGTGCGTAAAGCCTCATCTTCTTCAGACAGAGAAAAATAGCAGTGGTTACAATGATCATAAATAGCTGCACTGAAAATCACTTTTCTCTCCATATCTTTGTTTCTAACTACTGAAGTTTCGCAAGTTAGAAGATGCATATGAATCAAAAATGTTTACAAAATAGAGACAACTACTGACAGTGTCTAGTGAGGTACTAAACCAGCAATTAAAAGATGCGTATACAAACTGAATTAGCAGAATAAATTTTTGCATATACATAACATGTTTACTTTCTAGTAGTGTTTTATTAACCTTAACAATAGGAGCTCAAAGTGTCTGTGATCTAAAAAGGAGAGTTTTCAAGTATCAGTATAGCAACTCAGGAACATTTCTCATAAACACTTCGAAAGCCAATGCCTAAAATATGTATTAATGCAGTTTTGTGACAAATCACCTGTTAGATTTCAGCCGACAGCTTGCCACACGTTAATCATAAATAACTGTAAAATACAGCCATCATAATGTATGAAGAAAAAAAAAAGAGAGAGATTATACAGCAACCTTTCTGATACACCTCTCCCGCTCCCCCTCGCCTTCCTGATTTTGCTGTGTACTGACCCAATGGCCACTGGTTTCAGTTGTTAATGGAATATCCTACTGTGTTAAAGAGCTTTGTGGGATGCTATTTATCAAGAATGCGAGCAACAGGACAAGGCAGAACAGATGAAAGGAAAATAACACTCCCCACTATGAATAGAGTACTATTTAATATATGAAATTCACGAGCCTGAGACATGAAGGCCTACAGCTGGCCTTTTGAAGGGCTATGGTAGAAGTTACTCAAGAGTACATTCACAGATAAGTATTCAGATGAACAACAGACAAACTAACTCATTTTGTTTCCTTCTTTGCTACAGTTTTTGAGATTTAAACCTGCACTCATAGCTTGCATTTCATGTAAGATTTTCACTGCTGGTGTGCAGTCTCCATGAGAAGACTGAAAACAGCTGCATGAGCAGGAAGATTAAGATTTAAACAGTTAATCTGGAATGACAAGAGAAAGATGTAATTTTTTTTAAACTTCTGAGGGAATACATGATACTTATTTTCAAATTAAAAAAATGTTTATTTCACCTCAAAAACCTCCAGTAAAAAACCAAAAAAAACCCTCACCAACACTTCTATCTTCCAAGACTAGTTTAAGTACTACCTTAGAGACTGTTAAGTGTTTTACAGGAAACATTTCAAAGTTTATAAAGTGTGTAGATATATTTCCATCCAATTCAGTGCTGTACTAACCATAGAGTAACATACTGCTGCAATCTTGGCACAAACAGAACTCCTGTGTAGAATGCTGTGTTCAAATTTTTTTAAGTTCAGGGGGAAAAATTCTACCTCAATGAGTAGTTTGTAACATATGAATTAAGCTTCTTGTTGTGTTACCTGCACTTAGAAAGAAAGGAATGTTGAAGGAGTATTAACAAACCACATATATAGGTTAATATATGTGTATGTGTACACTACCATCTTAAACACAAAATTTATGCTAGTGATAGGCAATGTTGATATACAATCCAGCAGCAGAAATATACAGTGTTTTAATGCTTCTTCATGAATTTAGGTTAACTTATCTTTTTTTTTTCTTTACCATCACTACAAAACAATCCTTTAAATAATGAGATCTGGTTTTAATATTTCTATAAAAAAGAAATGTATTTGTTCCTAATGTGATGCATTTATTTCTGACAGACTGAACTGAAGGAAGAGCCACAAAACCTGCTTATGACTCTAAAAAAAAGCAAAGCTATATGTAGTCTTCAAACCTCACATCCATGTTGTGATACCATGTGAAAAATATAAAATAAATGGGTTTATTGCTCAACTCTTCAATGTCATGTAAGGATCACAGCATGAAGAGCACTAAAACAGCTAAGTTAGTCATAAGAGCTGCTGGGACATAACATTAAAACCTAAAATACCTATTTAGTGTTTCGAAACAAATGCAGCCTTGAAGCCATTTCATTCAAAGGGCCAAAGGTGATGAGTTAAGTCTTGTTTTCTTTAACAGCATTTATTGGATTTATTGCAATAAGGACCAAGTAGTATTTTTGCCCAACTTTTGATTTGTGCTGTACTTTGAAGACACTGTTGCTTGTTGAAAAGCTAGTCTTTTATGGAATAGTTAGTTCTTTTTGACAGGATAAAAAGTAATCATCCGTGCCACATTTCATATATATAACTTTCCATACAAAGTAATTCTTGTACAAGGTTACTTGGTATTTTGAAAGATACTGTTTGGAAAGCATTAGTGTTCTTTTAAGTGTGAGATTATTTGGGTGACCATTTTTCATGGTGTAACTGGCAGCATCAAAAGAAAACAGCAATTTATAGGACTTGTGGAGAACAAAGTTTATTTTCACTTTTGTCAGCCTTCATGCTGGCAGCACTAGCTTCCAGAGGATGATAAAACACGATTATATGATAGAAAACACCCAAATCATTCTCCTCTGCCGAAAAGGAGCTATGACCTGCAATGAACTTAACAGGTGCCAACAAGACTGACTTCAGAATCAGGTGCAACACAGCTTGATGGGGTTGCAGCCAGTCAGTATGGAACTCAGGACAAGAAGTACCACTCGGGCCAACAGTGCACCCAGAGCTTCATTCCACCAGGAAAACCAATTTCTTCAGCATCAATAATAATGGCCTCCCGCCGCCATACTGCCTGACTAGCGCTTCCTGTGTTTATACTAACACTCTACCCTCATTCTACATAGCGACCTTTGTCACAGGGGGTGTATCTTCCAGGCTTCCGAAGACCCCTAGAAGCTCACAATGAGGTTTTCCAAAGCACTTTTCACCTAAATCCTACTGTTTCCACCTACATCCGACGTGCTGTTCCTTTCTCTGCAGAGGACCAAATAGGACAAGGTTAAGAAGAGTTGGGATGGACCCTGTTTTAGCCCAAGGTTAGGCCACCGACTGAGCCAAGCAACATGTGTCCCTCAGCATGGAACCTGACCATTCTTCAGGAAGAAAAAATGAGATTTGCCGTACACATAGATGACTGATAATAATATACCACTCTGCCACATTGTCACTCTGGGATACCCCTCTAGGGCCGGCAGGTCTGCTACAACCCCCGTCGATGTAACCGTCTGGCCGCGAAGGCGCACACGAAGTTGAGCATTTCAAGTGCGGCGCAGGCCGCCGGCCCGGGGAAGTTGTGCGGAGGCCCGGCCGCCGCCCCGCCACTGTGCCCCCCGCCCTCCCCGGCCCGGCTCCGGTGACGTCACCGCCCCGCCCCCAGCGCCCGGCCGCGAGCGCGCGGGTGTGCGTGCGGCGCGCGGCGCCGGTGCTCGGCCGGCGCGCGGCCCGGGATGGGGCGGGCGCTGCCTGGATAGCCGCTCCGTGCCCCCCCACCCTGCCCCGCACACGCACACGCNGAGAGAGAGGGAGAGGGAGAGAGCGAGAGAGAGGGAGGAGGAGGAGGAGGAGGAGGAGGGGAAACGGAGCAGCTAGCTCGGGAGCAGAGAGCGCGCCCGGGAGCAGCAGCAGCCGCCGCAAGAAGGAGAAGAGAAGAGCAGAGCGGAGCAGAGCAGCGCGGAGGAGAGGCGGCGCTGGCAAGAGGAGGCAGGCGGGGACCTGGCTCTTCTGGATGCTGGATTTTCGGACTCTCGTTGACTCTCTCCTGCTCCCCGGCGCCGCACTGTGAGAGAGACGCACGAGCGTCAGGCAGCAGCGGCGGGGCTTCGCTCGTCGCTGCTGCTGCTGCTGCGGGGCTCGGATTAAATTGGTCGCCCCGGAGCCGACCGGGAGCAGCGGGAGGAGGTGGCGGCGGGAAGCAGCGGCAGGCGGGCGGGCAGCGGCGAAGGCTGCTGCTGGGACCGGGGGAGCCAGCATGACCAGGTAACTGCCCCGCTCCTGACCCATTTTTCCTCCGCCGCCGCCGCTCCCTCTTCGCCGCCTCTTTAGGCGCGCTTGTGTGTGTGAGCACAAAAGTGTGCGTGTGTGCGTGCGCGCAGCCCGCACACGTCCCTCACACACAACTCTCCCGTGGGTGCCCCGAGGCTTCCCCCCCGGCATCTTTCAGCCCGTTCCCCGCGCCTCCCCGCCGGGTCTCAGCCTGGCGGCGAGGCCTGTTCGGGGAGCGAGGGGAGCTGCGGTACGGGGACGGGGGATGGGGCAGGGAGAGGGCGATTGATGGATCGGAGTCGACGTTTCCACTGAGTGCCGTTGTACGCGGGCGGGGAGAGGGGAGTACGGTAATTACACACTGTCTGTTTTGGCGAACGAATTATTATTATTAATTATTTTGTTTATTCTAATGGGTTCGGAGAAGGGGGAAGGTAGCAGGGGTGAGAGATCAGGCATCTGTCGCTGTAAACGGGGCTTGGGGGTGAGCGGCCAGCAGGGACCCTAGGCGCCGGTCCGAGCACGGCTCCCTCCTCCTCCTCCTCCTCCTCCTCCTTCTCCTCCTCCTCCTCCTGCTGTCTCTCGGCGGAGCAGGGAGGTACGGAGATGCGAAGCTTTTCACAGGTTAGGCTTTTAATTTCTTTGTTTACTCTCGCAAAGCCAGTTGAAAGGAAGCACATCGGGCTGGAAGCTCAGTTTTCCGAGCGCTTGCAAAGGGGTTCTTGAATTTGTTCAGCAAACTTAGCAGCTCCCTCTGCGCCGTCTGCCCGTGCAAGGAGGCACTCCTTACTGCTGCAACGGGGCTCTCTCTGACTGGCAGATAAAGCAGTTGTTTTCTTGCATTGTGTCCCCTATTTTGCCTTTTATCTATGCCCTCAGTTCGCGACAGAACGGTATTCTTTCCATTTTGAGTGATTACCACTCAGCTTTGCATGTGTGGCTTTTGAATGTCTGCTGCTTCTTGTTACTTCCCCAGAACTGATGTCATGCGTATTTTATTATTTTGCCTGGCCTTTGTACACTTACTGCCTCGTGTAAGGATGGCAGCTTCTTTACCTTGATTTCGATGTCCACATTCCCGGTTTTGACACACGTAGAAAGGTTAATTTATTTACACAGAATAGTTGCGCTTTTATGGGTTCCTTCAGTTGTCGCCTGAGACGGCGTTACACTAGGGATAAGTGTGTAGATGCTGATTTACTTTCGGGTTTCTTATTTGCAGACATGAGTATTTTTGATGACACTTGTATTCTCTTAAAACTTAGGATTAATGTGGGAAGCTATGATTATCTTCTCAGCCTTTCAGAGATCGCTACCAACATACCTTTGTTCAAGCACAAGCAACTTCTCTGTAATGTTGGGACATTTTTGGGAATATCAGTACAGAGACGGAAAAATGTATATATCATATTTTTCCTTTCTCTGGTATCTGCTAGTGGTTTAAAATGTTGTAACAGTCAGTATTTTTTTTTTTTCTGTGAAAGTATATAGTAAATGACATCATTTTCTCCTGGGCTGGGAGAAATGAATCCTACAATTCTTGTTATGAATGGAGCAACTCTGAAGAAAAAAAAAAGATTCACCCCTGTCCTAAATATGGTCATATGTACTTGCATCTTACTTTAGATGGCAATTGTTTGATTGCTTCTTTTAATTCCCTGTGATGAGATGAGCTATTACTGCTTTTTTAATGTGTGAAATTGACAAACCGGTCAGTTTAATAAATTCAGCTGTCAAATTTCACTCAATCAAAATTGCTAAAAGCTGTAAATATACTGGCATGGGATTTTCAAGGTACTGAGTGTTACACAGAAAGGATGGATTTAATGAGAGACTTTTTACATGAGTGGCTTTCCAATTTTAGTTTTGTCACTTGTGTTAATGTGGGGTATATTTAGATATCTTCCAGTGCAGAAATGATGTATAGCTTTTCTGTATCCTCTGAAAGCAGTAAAAGCTTTGTTTTAGTAGAAGTCTTCTAGTCTAAGAGGATACTAAGAAATTCATTATGGTTTGTGTATGTTATGGCCAGCTGTTAGGGATGGTGCATGGTAAGGAAAACCGTACCTTGGTACTTCTAGATTTCAGGAATTTGTCTTAGGACCTGGTTTTAGACCCATCAGTAATACTACTTTTAAAACGAGCGCTAAAGAATAGTGTGAATAAGCGTTTTGCTGTGATGGTTATGTAACTCAAACCACCAGCAGTCAGTGAACTCAATGGGTGTTAGTAGATCAGTGCTTAATCTTAGGAGAGGGTGTGCAAGGATGTACTTGTGGATGTGGTAGAGAACTAAGTATCTGGAGATTTAAGTCCAGTCAGCGATTCATATTTTGCATTGCCTTTTGCTTCTATGTTTGAGGAATGCAGGGACCAAAACTACACAAGCTGAAGAGTAGGAATTCCCCTTCATCTGCTGCTGTGTGTGTTGAGCCACTAGGGGCCTGTATAAACTGCTCTCATAGAGCAGATACCAGTGCATGGCATATGCTCACTTTCACCAGACATTTTTTACGCAGGTGTGTAATGTCAAAAACAAAGTTGCCTGTTATTCATTCCTTACCAATAAATGAGATTGGAGTTTTTAGGAGGTGTGTACAAATTGCATATTATTTAGTTTTTATTTTTACCCTGCTTTACCTGTTTCCCCTAGTCCTGTATTGTGTCCAACATCCCTGCTTTCCTGATTACTATGGGATATGGGGATGAACATGGCACAGGAGGTGCAAATTTTGGGCAAAGTTGGATTCATGTGTCTTCTGTATTTCATATTTTCTGTAAGCTGAGAAAACAGATTTGTTGCCTGTGTGTTTTTTCTATTAGATTAGTAATGGTACTGTTCCAAACAAGTGTAGGGTTAAAAGATAAACTAAACGGGATTACTACAAGGCAGGAACAGATACAAATTGATGGTGTATTTAAACTAGCTTTGTAAGTGTTATGTAAGTTTGAGAGTGTGTCGGCTCCAAGGCTTTGGCTGAAGTGTAGTCAGCATTTATGGGACATGGGCTGAAATGATACATTCTTGAGTGTCAGTTTCAGAAATTTAAAATCCACCAGCCACAGCATTCTTAATAGACATTAAGCAGTAAGGTCAAGTATACTTACACTGTTCCATTGTTGGTTTTCAGTTTTTGAAACTGACAAGGCAGACAATTTGTAAAAGAGCGCAGCTGAAATATTTGCATATTGGATTTCCTTCGAAATGAACTTCCATTACTAAGCTCTTTGAGAATTCTCATTTGGAAGGATTTTCGAGCTGAATCACAGTAAGGTCATACAATCAAAAAGCAGTTTCCCTATGGTATGTTAATTTTTTAATAAGCTGTCTTTTAAAACATCAGAGTCTTATATATTATTCGGTGTTGGGCCAGTTCCAGCAAGAGGGCTTTTTTGTCATCTTACCGACAACAGTTGTGCAAATATTGACTGAGCTTAATTTTCTGAAATGTGTGTGTGCGCCTTAGGTAAAGTTTTGATGAAATGTAATGAAATCTGCTTTAAAGGTTTTCTCAAATGATAAACGTTGTTTCAAAAGTGTTAGTCTTGCTGTTTATAAGTAAACCAAGGCGGTGGCTCTGAAATGCAGAGGATAGGCGTTTCATTTGTGCTTTGGATATCAAAAGGAGGGATACGGTATTGATGTATGAATCATTGTATTTCAGTTTTGTGTATGACTGTGGCGATTTTTAAGCTTTTGTTCTCCAACAAGAGTTGAGAAACAGGTATAGATATTTGCTGGTTTAAGTTCAGTGTCAGTGACATAATGCCTTCTGTTGTAACAGGAGCTTGCTTTTGTTGTAATTCTTTTTAAAAACTGTTGTCATAACATAGTCAACATACTGTATTTTTATGAAAACTCAATTTCACGTACATTGTGAGTGCACTTTATTTGCTTAATCCTTGTATTCTTTGGAAAAGGTCTTAAATAAAACCAATTAATGAATATGTGCTGGCAAATTGGCAGCCTAAAGCAAGAATATGTATTTAGAAATACTTCTTTGAATACTATCAGGAATTTACCAAGTAGAAGCAGAGAGGAGGCTTACTTCTCCCGGTGATCTGCTGCGGTGAAGGTTGCAGTACAGCTGGAGAAATCTTATGATTTAGAAAAAGGTTACATGAGTGCTTTGCCTGTAAATTCCTTTCCAACATGCTTCACTTCACTTGTTTTTTAAGACACTGGGCATTGATAGAACCATATTTACTACTGCACAGTTTTAACTTATATTTTATAAGCTCGGATGAGTTTTGGTCGTTTATTGATAATACTTACCTTAAACATAGCATGTTTGTGTCTTCCTATAAGAAGTGGATAGCTAAAATACCAGCAAGAGAAATACAGAGTAATAGAAATTGTTTGTATGCAAAAAATGGGGTTAAATTGAATAAAATATGTAATACGTTTTAAGAATTTAGTAATTATTCGGGTTCTTTCAATTCATTCATAAAAGCGACAAGTCAAACAAAATACTTGTAGCTTGCTTTTTGGCTACATCAGCAGGTATGCATAGTCTGTACTTCCGTAAGATATTCCCTAAATTTACCTCTTTAGGTGTCTTTTGCTTACATGTTGTGACAGGCTTCTTCATAACCTTTATAGCACAGTTACAGAAAGAGAAAAGCAAAAACGACAATGTGATTGTCTTGCAGTTGTGTTTCAAAAGAGATTTTTTTTCTAAAATCAGCTTCCCTGTTTATACTTGATATCTGATTTCTGGTGGAAATTCTTTGTGTTCCTTTTGAGTACAGGAACTGTACGAAAATGTCCTCTTCTGTCAAGAGAAAATGATGGAATTTCAGGCACTTTGATTTATTATATGAGAGGACATGCCCTAATAGCATACTATCACGTCCTGAGCTTTTTCATATTTAAGCACAATGCAGTTATTTTAGTTTTTGCAGTAATCTTCCAGTTAGTGAAGTCACTCCATGGGTATACAAATTGATTTATTGTTTGCAGACAATCAAAATGGATGTCCTGGTTAGTGCCAGCCGAACTGCTCACATATTGTTGTGGGCAGGTTATGCACACCTTTTCCCCACGCAGTATATCAAATATAGTATATCAAATTACGCCAGCAAATATATTGCTCTTTCTCTTACAGTCTTTAGTATTCTGGATATTACATATCTATAAGTCAGAGTTGAGTGAATTGTGTGTAAAATCTGGCTTTTTGGGTTGCAGAATCGAGTGATTTCTGAGTCAGTGCCAACCTTACCAAAACAAATGTGGCTTAAGTATAAATTTGCAAATAAATACACATTTCTCTAACACATTTGCCCAATCCCATTTTGACATCAGCATCTTACCTTAGCCTATTTACTGGTTTTACCCAAATATCTAGGTTTTTTGATACTTGCTTTGACTCAGCAAGAGAAAATTCCAATGCATTCTGATAGCAATGCCATAGTCTTTGCGATCTTCAGAAGATCACTGTTTGCTGAGTTTGAACACAGTAATTCCACTTGTTTGACAATGTTGATAAAATTTTAAAAAATATTAACTGCTTTTGGAACTATTTGTAGGCCATACTTGTTTTATAAAACTTTGCCAAAAAAAGCTGAATTTTGTGTACAAGGAATAGACTCCTGTTTCTGCTACCTCATTTTTTTGCTCCCTCTACCTCTCCCTCTCCCTCTCCCTCGCCTTCCTTCTCCTCCCCACTACTTTCTTTTTTTCCCCTATAAAAACAGAAAGATAAAACTGATCTTACTAAAGTTCACAAAAACACATACAGAATTTTGTACTATATCCCATTTTTTATCTTATTTATGTCACAGAGAACAGGTTTATGAAGCAGATGCATGTTACAGTTTCTAACTCAGAGACATGATTAATTTGTCTGTGTTCGCTTGTATTACTAAACTTCTGTTAATCGCACGTTTAATTTTCTTTTCTTTTTTACTTTAGGAACGGGCTTTCTCCCTCTATGGAATTTATTGAGGGCAGGGAGGTCTTTTCTGAAAAGGTTGTTTGTAGGACCAAGTATTTTCTGCCTAGATTTCAATAATGTGACTGTCAGGTGCATGATTTCTTTACGTCTTATGCTGTGTTTTATTAAAATCTTGTTTACAGGTGTACTCTGCATTAACACTACCTGGAATTTTACTATTTTTTCTTAATAAGAAAATGGCTTATTATTTTGAAGGTTATTAATTTGATGTAAAGAACATGCACTGAGAGATTTCTGAAACACTGATCAGAAAGTAGGACAGGAAGTTTTATTTATTTATTTTTGTTTGTTTGGGATGGTAGTGTATCTTAGAAAGCTGCTTAACTGCTGCCCAGTGCAGCTGTCCTTCCCTGAAAGATTAGGTTTCAGGAGCAATGATGGATGTTGAATGCCTGTAGCCAGTTGTGGGGTTTGCTCTAAGGTCAGTGCTTCTGATGGAAGATAGGAATTTACAGCCTTATGTCTTTTCACCAAAGTAACCGGTAGCATTTCTTTAGGGGAGAAAAGCCCTCAACAACTAGGTATGTTCAGTGCTGAGCTTGTATTGCTGCAAAAGCTGTTCATACTAGTGAGAAAGAATAAGTAGGTTTGTGAATAACAAGGATAAATTCAGTCATGAGTGTGCCCTTGTGTTTCACAGAAACACACAGAAATAGCTACTAAAAGTAAATAGGATGATGTGATTTCATTTAGAAGTCGTCTAATTTTTTTAACCTGTGCTGAAAGTTTGGGATTGGCACTTTTCACTTTTCATTTCAGTTGTTTCAGCTGTGTTTCAGAACATACTCTCTTTTTTCATGTAAAAATAGGATTTTTTTTTTTTTTTTTNNTTTTTTTTTTTTTTTTCTCCCCATGGAAGAAATATATGTTAGTGGTCTTCGGCAAGCATAACCTAGACAGAGTAGATATCCATTGGTGATGAAAGGGCAGATGTTTGTCAGGTAGAAAGAGTTTATTTTAATGACATATAATGTTACCTTGTTTAATTCAGGTATTACAATACATACTTCTAATAAAGATGGATAGTTTAGATACTCTTAGCTGTGTTTTCAGAAGCATTTGTTGAGGTCACACTTTCAGACTTTCTTTTTGGACTGTCTGCCTTCCCTGAGCTGTTGAAGTTTGCTCCTGATACACAGTGATGTGATTATCTTCAAAAAAGTGAACTTTGGTTGAGAAAGGGGCACAAAAATCCCAAACTGCTTTGTTGTTAACTTTGCAGATCTTTTTAAAATTGTTTTTATTAATTTGTATCTTAGTGGTATGAGTGGATTTTTCTGTCAAGCCTTGGAAGAGTTGTCCTAGTAGGCTGAAAGCCCTAAGTGATTGGTGAGAAAGATTTCATTTGACAGCAGCATTATTTGGATCGGATCCATAGTGCTTTTGTGCCTTTGCATAAGTGATAGGACTTCTACCTCGGATAATCCTAGCAGTGGTTAAATTCAAATTCAGACAAGAAAGCTTAATAAAGCATCTGATAAGTTGATTTATACTATCTCATAAATTAGGGAGTAAGAAGCATTTTTGGTAAAGAGAAATACTTATCCAGTAAAATCACTTTAGAACAATTTTGCATCAAAAAAATGGCCTTTTGCCAAATGCCTATGTATTCTACTTACTGGCAGCACGCCATGGACTTTATTTGGAAAACTCTCTTTGCTTAAGTAATAAATATGCACTGTTCACCAATTTATTTTATTATAAATAAAGTATGGATTCTGTTATTAGAATTTTTATTTAATTTTTGACCTGTTTCACAAAGAAGGGACTTTTACTCTTTACCAATAAGTGCATCAATGAATATTGATTAACAGAATTTTCCAAACAGTGAAATTGATCTTTATATTTTTTTTGATAATTTGGATATTTTGGGATATTATTTTGGCTTGATGTGAAAAGCCTTGAGTTTTTCTACTGTGCATGGCATGTGATGGAAAAATTGTAATATTAACTTAAAGAATTGTTTATCTTAGTTGATATTAATAATAATCTAATACAATTTTGTTTCGTTAAAGAGAAGTCTATAATCAGTGTAAATGGTCATTGTCACTTAGTTCAGTGGGTAGAATTTAACTTGTTTCCCATTTTACATTTTCAAAAGGTATCTTAAATGGTCACATTAAGTATCAGCATAGTGACCAGATGAAAATTTTAAATGTAACAAGGGAAGCAGAAAATGAAGAGAGCATTGTACTTTGTAATGCTGGCAGGTGGCAGGGAATGCCTGCAGGAGCAATCACACTTCCATAAGAATCCTAGCATTTCTTGGGTTTAATTTTGCGTGATTACAGTGACTCTGGAAAAAGTAGTGTTAGAACTTCAGCAGTAGTATTTTGATTAGCTTAGTTTTGGATGGTGTGGGGCTGTATGTATTAAATACTGTGTAAATATAAAAGGAAATGTTTATTCTTCATCTGTTCGATTGTATCTTACGGAACAGATACATGTCCTTCTGGGCAATGTAATCCCTAAAAGGACACTAGGACTGTATCCCTTGCTGATTTATTCATAGGGTTGCTTTATTAGTCTAGTGCACAAGGGTAATCTTATTCCAAAGGTACTAGAAAGCATGAAAATAACTACTGGACTTCATAGAGATGTGGATTTCTATGTTTTCAAGCAATTTGAATTTATAGTCTCAATCGGCCTTTTTACTTTTACTGTGGAGTATATAAACCATGAAAGGTGCAGAGGCCTTAAAACTGGTTGTGGTTTTTTTTTTTTTTTTTTGCTGATATCCGCAGTAGTCCAGGTGAGAGACAGACATTAATAAGAAAATGAAAATAGATGATCATGTATATAAGAAAAATACTGTCAGATTTTTCTACCATGATGATGAATTGAGTTGCTAGAAATGTTTATATAGTACCCAGTGATTAACAGAGGTATACTCTTAATAGACAGACGAGCTGCTTTTTCAGCCTTTTTTAGTTGTCATTTTTGTTAGGAGGTGAAGAGCTTGCCATTTTGGTGTGAAATTTTTTCTTTCCTGGATTTACTTAATGTTGCAGATGCCAATCAGAAAATTAGGCATGGATTTTTTCTGCAGCTTTTACCTGTTGCTCAGATAATGGTGTTAAGCTGTATTTCATGTTTAATGAGACAGAACACTTGAAAACACCAAAGAACTTGGGAACGGCAGGAGTCTGAATTCAAGAATAAGGAGTGAAATTTTGCAACCACAGAATTTTCCCACTAAAGCAAAACTGCCACATGATCAAAGACAATTTCACAGCTGTGACTGGGGATGTCCCTTCCCCACCCCCTTCTCCAAGTTGTTATCCATCTTGCTTTTGCAGTTCTACAATTTTATAAACAGCAATTAGTAAAGAGAAATGTGTCTTCCTCAAAAAATACCAATTTCTATTTAATACCAACTCTTCTATACTGTACTTCACTCTCTCTGAAATGAGTCTTTAGGTGTCCTTTAAATGCAGCTCTCCATGGCAGTTCTTGCTTCTTATTATGAGAACATGTCTGAGATTGTGAATTCTCAAAAATTGTGAGAGTGGGCCACTAAACTGTTTTGTTTGTTTGTTTGTTTTTAAGAATGTCACTGAAATCACAAGTATTGGGTACTTTTACTTGTTATGTTGTAAAAATCCCCTCTAAAACCTAGTGTCATTGCCATCTTAAAGGCTTAATGTATGTTTTTTTACTTCTGTTAAAAATTATGGGCATGTCCATTTGTATTGGTCTCTGATTTCTTTGACTATGTATCAGTATCTAGAAAGCAGTCTTTCAGTGCAGGCATTGGTGTACTCATGACTCCACATGTATACCTGTCCCACCTGCTGCCTTTGTTGAGGTATTTGAATAAGTCTAGGCTATCTGTTTTTTAAAAAGTTCCGTGCTGTTTTTTTATATATTGGGTAGGATACAGCGTCTTTTCGTTCTCTGTGAAATCCTTGCTTTTTCAACCACTTCCCATTTTTCACAGCAGGAAGCTTTCCTCATGAAAAGGAGAGAAAGAGACCTGCTTGACAGCTTCTCTTGTCTCCTTGTGTCTAGAGAACTGCATGAGTGTAACAACAAAGAAATGGATCTCTCTGGTGCTGTTTTGGTGGGGTTTGTCTCTAGGTGCAGTGGTAGCAGGTTTAGATTTAACTGTGGATGCTGGCTCTGTTCTCTTCAGGAACAGCCTTCCATTTAAGCCTTTGTGTTACTCAGCTGAATTCAGTTTCTTAAATTCCATTCCTGGCAGAGCAAGTCAGTTTTTATTGACACGTGGTCCTGATCATTTTTTCTCACAGAATAAACTGGCAAAAGATCTTCAAGTTGATACTTCAGGAATTTCAGAAGTGTAGGTTCCAACACTTTTAAGCTCACTTCAGTGCCAGGCTCTCTGAGTAGAATCAGGGATAGGTATTTTGTGGAAGAACATGAAACAGCTCTGTTAATAATTTGAAGCTTTAAATGTCATTAATATACAACATTTTTCAGAGATTGTCATGCTCACTATATTTTTCTTAGTATTGTATTTCTTCATCATATTAAGTGTGTTTGAGAATTTTGAGGCAGATTGTCACTGTGCTTTTCTCACTGATGTAGCTATTATTCCACCTACTGAGTTTCTGAGGTGTTATCAGTAGGTAACTATTGTTGTGTTTTTTGATTTATGCATATGCATATCTATATAAAACAACTAAGCCCTGCTCTTGTATTTGTTAAGTTTTGTTTCTGTTAGTGTTGGGTTGATGATTGCTCCAGTCAGAGGTATAGATGTGTTACTAGGTTTCTAGTGTTGCCTGGAGTTGCGTTTGTTTAATATTTTAGTAGCTACTGAGGGGAGCTCAGTGTGTGTAGTTCCATGGTTAGGAGTAGCAGCTGAGAATTTGTTTTGTTGAGAGTGCAGTTAACCACACTTGTCATAGGTGTTTAGTTGTGATTTTGGTTGCCCTTTCTAGTGGTTTGAAGCTAATACTGAACTTTCGTGGCCTGTCTGAATGTATACAGAGCCTGAAGCTTCTTTGAGAATTACAGTTTTGGCTATTTGAATATGGCTTTCTGTATTTGTGTGTTTTCAAAGTCCTGTTCTTACAAAGACCAATTTTCAGAAATTCCTGAGACCTTGTACTTCAGGATGTGTTGCAGATCTTGTCAATGTCTTGCCTCCTTTTTGTTTGCAAGTAGCTTAGATACTTGGTGACTTAACATTTTGATTTATCAGTTCTTTATTTTCTGATAAACCATTTCCTTTTGCCATCAAAGATACTGAAAGGAAAAACTGTCCTTAATCTTCTATGCTTTGCTATAATAATGATGATTTTTCTGGTTTTTTTATGGTGTATAGACTGAAAGACTAGTAGTCTTTCAGTCTACACACTGAGATGGTCCATCTCAACTAGTAATTTTTTACAGTATTTGTTTGAAGATATCACAGTACTTAAAAAATGCAGAGCCTTCCTTTGAAGGACTATGAAAATACTTGTATGTTCAGCAATTTGCTTTCAGATTTTTCCTGTTGAAACGATAGGGCAATTTTCTGATGTTTCTTAACCAAAAGTGTAGCTGAAACTTAGCCTTCAAAAGTCTTGTGGTGTCCCGTTATTCAAACTATAGATTTCATGGGTATTTTATCAGTTTTAAGGCCTGCCTCCATGACAAGTTACAGCTGTGTGGGAGGGCTTGGTGTTTGACTGGTAGTCAAATAGCTAATAATTGAATAAGCATCAGTGGAGTGAGATGATGTTAGATTGCTTACAGGGCAGTCAAGAATTATTTCATACTCTCAGATGGACAGACTCTCAGGTCTCAAATGGAATAAACAGGAATAAATTAGATAGCTCTGTGGTCCTCAATTGGGTGTCCGTATAAGGGACTGAGGGTGTGTATTGTGTGTATTCCTTTGCGTTGTTAGTTTTTACTTGAACTATCAATAGTTTTATAGTTGCATTTTTAGCACAACTCAGAGTTATGAAGGCATTGTACACTTGTGCATCACGAATCCAGTGCCCAGACAGAGAGAATACAAAGATCCACTGAATGCTAAAAACTAATCCAGTCAGCTGTACTTTGCAGAGGTTCCCTTACTGCTGCAGCATTATACGTAAGGGAATCCTTGTATGCATCTTCTGTAGTTTACAGCCTGGAACTTAGTCCCTGGTTTGTGTCATTAGCTAACAAAATATGAATAATACAGGAAAAAAGCATGGTTGTAGAACACTCTTATTTTCACTCTTCCGTCTTATCTTTCACTAATTATCTGTAATTCTGAGGATAATTTTGAAGAAAAAAGTTGTTTATAGACATATAGCTAAAAAATAAATATAGTTGCTGGGAGTCATGTATCCAGATTCCCCAAAATTACTTCGAAAATGCTGAACATTCATGGCTGCTGACAAAATGACATACCAAATGAGAGTGCAGATATTTTTTTAAGTGTTAGAAAGAAAATAGTCTTTTGTAGATTAATGAAGGACTATTTTTAAATGAGCTTCCTTGTGGAGGACAGTGCTTGTGTGTAAGCAGTCTGGTAATAAGAGCTGTGTTCTGTATATGGCTCACTTTATTCATGCACATACTCCCACAGTATTAAATGGATTTAATCACACATCGGGTTAGTACTTCTTTGTCCTGTCATTCTCTATAGTAAAAGTGTATGTTAGAAATATGAGAGCATATATGTGAAAATGTAAGCAAGGACAAAATGATAAATAAAAATGCTTCATTTAAGGTAGAATTCAGCAGAGAAGTTGCACTTGGCCGTTCCTGTAACCCTATGTTGCAGGTAACTTCTCCACTGTGTAACATTACTGAAATCTATTAGACTATATGTGGGTTTAAAAATAAGAGTGAGTGTGGTTTAAAAACAAATATACACGCTAAAGTGATTTATTTTTAATTTGAACTCCTAAGTGTGTGGAGTGAAAGGAAGTAAAAAATGTTAATTTCTACTTTACATTACTTTTGCCTCTTCTTCATAATGTTCAAATAAATATTATTATCACAGTTGACAAGAGATGGAGTGGTTTACAGCTTTCCATGATTTGTGGAAAGTGTAAAAGTAATATAGTACTCCTTGATACAGTTTTCTTTTCAGTTTGCATGGAGAGCAAGCTAAACATCTCCAAACTATTGAAATAGACTGTATTTTCATTTGTGTTCATTATAGAACACAGTAATTTTATTACAGGAAAAAATGTTAACAAGTAAGAGGTCCATAACAGGTCCCAATCCACTGCTATAAGTGTAATTGCTTCAGTTCACAGACACTTTCTAAAATTTACGTGAACCAGGAGCACTGTTACGGGCATCACTCTGTCAGGAATTTCTTTCTTTCGTGAAACCACAGTGCAGGGCTGAAACACTGTATACCCAGTCAAGAAAAGAAAATTTTCTAATTGATTCATACTGTCTAATATTTTAGTGAAGTATTTGTCTGAATCAGCTGAGGTGTTTTTGAGTGGCTTTTTATGTCTTTTTTTTTCCCCCACTGGTCTTGTTCTGTTTTATAAAATTCTGTAGTTTTGCATTGGGTTTTTCACAGTTTTGTTGAATTAGTGATGGGGGAAAAAAATCAGTAAAGTACTTCTGGAACTTCTGTTTACACTTCAAAAAATTTTGCAAATATTGAAAATAGTGAGAAAATTGATGTTTCATGCAAATCTGTAGATTGAAATGTAGATATTAGATAGCATTTAGTTGTAAATTATTCTGTATAAGTAATAGATTTCCTGTGGATTTGTATGTGATATTATAATGTATAAGTGCCATACTCAGGGCTTTATGTCTGTTATTCTTTAACTTTCTTTTTATGTTCTTTTAAGAGTTTCCAGCCTTTTACCTCAAAAGTTTTTTTTATTCTTATGTTGCTGTTCTTCTGCACTCTCATCTTTTTCTGTAAGTTAATGTCTTTTGTAAATGTTTGTAATGGTAAATGAGCTGGAGATCAAAAGACTTTGGAAGTCGTATCTAAGAGTAAGAAGGTGTATTTTCTCTAGGTAGTTGGAAGAGCAGTTTTAAATCAGTCTGATTTTGACAGCTAGATTTGCTGACATGGACTGATGTATATAGCATAGGCTTGCTTTGGTTTTAAAGTAGAATTTGATTAAGTGAAATAATCCACTTAGGGGTTAAGCCTTCCAGTTTCTTCTCTGTCCCTTTACTGCACTGAAGTCTTTGATCCCTTGTATACTTTTATAGAATTCGATGCACAAGAGATTTATCAGTAGAGGGATAAACATTGTGGTACAGAGCAATCAGATGATTTTCTGTACACATGATAAAAACTAATGTTAATAAATCTCGGAGTGATAAGAATCATACAAGGCAAATAAAGTTAAAGCTAAGAAAGTATTCCTTGGAGTTGTAACCAGATGTCTTCTGCTATGTGAGTATAAAATCTGTCTTCAAATTAATGTTCTTGAATTCTTTCACAGGACAGAGAACCTGGTAGGCATAAAATCTATTATTTGTTGTTTTCATTTTGGTTTTTTTACCGATACTAGATTTTTTAAAGCAATGGTTTTTGTGGCTAGCTTGTATTAATATTTTCTACCACTGGTATAGCTGAAGTCACATATTCTTTTGGTATGTGCAGTTATTATTTGAAAATAAACTTCATGAAGGACAACTTTCTACTGAAATATACATGTATTTTACCCAATATGCATATATATATTTCCCAGTATACATGTATGGAATGCAATTTTTTGTTTTAATTCTACATTTTATACAGCTTTTACCCTTTAGTTACAGAGACTGCTGTTACTAAAGATGTTGTACTATAACTCACGTTCAACTTTCTTTTCATCTTCTGCTTCATAGACTGTTTTAGCAGTAATTTTCCCACTGTTGATTTTTATTTGTGTGAAAAACATGATAGCTTTGGCCGCCATTGGCTTTGTGTTTGACATCTTTTTTGTTGTTCTGCTTTTATGACTATGAAAATATGCCATTCCCTGCAGTCAGATTTTGGCAAGGTCTAGAAGGATTTTTCTTAAAGAGGTTCTGTGTTCAGGTAAATTAAAGTCACTGTAAGAGCTTTGAGGATTACTGGATCAATGCACATCATTTTACATAACATTTTCATTTCTGGGTACTGAAATATATTTAGGAGTTGTCTTACAAGGTAGCAGCAGGACTTTGTAAAGTATGTGTGTGTTCGTTGTTTAATTTTTATTCTTTAACTGCTGTTTGTATTCAGTGCACATTATAGCTCTCTGAAGACTGAAAATGCTTTTTATTATTGCCTTTTATCTGTCATGCTGTTTGAATGATTTTACTGGACTCTAGTAAAGTAGGAAATTGATACAAATAAATTACAACGTGGATCTATTTCGATTGTCAGCAAGCACTAAAAGAAAAAGAAAATATGGCTTCTATAAAAAGTAGTTATTTAGAAAGTAATATTTGGCAAATTAGTGTATGTAGGTTGTGCTTTCTATGTAGCTTTCTCTGTGCAATTGAAATGTTTACGACCATAGTTGAGTCATAAAAATAATATTGAACTGAGGCTTTTTTTTTAATTGATAAATATTTTTCATTAGGAAGTGAAAAGCATCATGATTACTCCAAACAGATGGGTTTCTTTTTCTTTCTTTTAGTCCTGACGTATCCTGAGTACACATACATGTACACTCAGACAAATGCGCATATGCAGAAATGAGAATTTTGTGGCTAGGGAGATTGTACACATTAGATTTTGTTGCTGTTTCTGAACACCAGAAACATATGATATTTTGAAGTTTTGTTGATTTTTTTAATTACTGAGATTCAGAAAATATTCTGGAAGTACTTTTCAGATGGATCCTCATCTAGATTTGGAAGGTTCTGCTGTACTGATTATTCTACTTCTGTCACCATTCGGTGATGAACAATGCTTTTCATTATTGTTCTTATCTCTTACATCCTTCCTTCCCTGCTTTCCTCACAGGTTTTAGTGCAGCAGTGTAGCTGTTGTATTTTTCTGGTAACACTATTTCTGATGGGCCCAACACCTTGGTAATGTGTGTGTGATGCTGTGTGGGAGGCGAGGTGGCTGGGAAGGCATTTAGCCAGCTCCACTGTAACCCTTTGAGGGCACAGATGGACTGATGGACTGCCCATTGTACTGTGCATGACATGGAGTGTGGGTTTCTGTATGGGCACCTAGGTTTGGGTAGTTTGAGCAATACAGATTCTGTATTTAGACAGACTAACCAAATGCATTTTTGGTACTCCATCTTACACAGCATAAGGAGCTTTGCAATTCCATGCCTGCAGGAAAAGAGGCATTTGAGCCGCAACTTCAATATTTCTTAACAGTTGCCATATACATGATTTAGTTTGCAGGATGTTTACTGGAAAAATACACCATTTTTTGCCTTTAGTTTCTTCAGTGATCCCGTGTAACTGCAAGTGTAGTAGTAATTTCTAACTGCAACTCTTAAATCTTTTTTGTTGCAAATTTAAATTTAACATTTTTGGTGTTTAAATTGACTGAAGTTAACAGGAATTAAAACTAGATTTCACAACTAAGTACTAATAGTTTTAAACAGAAGTATTATGTGAATGATGTGACACTTAAGATTTCTCCATAAATAAATTCCTTTGAATCTTTAAATTACATTACTGGTAAGATAGAAACTTGGCAGTCTTCTGTAATCTTTTTTATTTTATTTCTCTTCCACTTTCTGCCTTTAATTATATAGACTTTAAACTAATGATTAAAAAAAGAAAACATTTGAAGTTTCATCATAAGTCGATAAAGTTGGTAAATTAATAAATCATTATGTCCTTTTAGATTAGGTTTCAAATCAGATTTGTCTCAAGTGACCCTCCTTTGTGTTTATAATAAAGTAAAGTATAAATTTTCCTGAATTTTGCACTGTAATCATGCAAAAATTTGAAATACTTCTGGTGTCAGTTGCTTCTGAACAGTCTCTTTTTTCACTATATTTTTTCCTAAAGCAAAATCTTACGTTGCAAAATACATGATGAATGTATATTCACATAAATAAATAATAACTACATAAATAAATAATAATAATAAATGCTATGGTGCCAATTCAAGACTCTTTATGGTCCTGTAATTCCATTTCACTGAGGAATGAACATAGAATATGGGAAAACATCCTGAAATTATAGTACTTTTAAGGTTCTTTGGAACGGGCATGTGGTGAATCTAAAACTAGTTTTTAACCTCTGCTCTTGTTTAATGGTTATTAAACAGTGTGGAGATATGCTGCTGTGCTGTTACAGTCAGCCTTCAGTCATTTGTGTACGTGTTAAAAAATTGAAACTGTTTGGATATGTGAAATTTGGAAGAGTGGCTGATAGATCTGACATGTGCCAGTTTTTGCACAGGCATAGATAGTGTCAAATGAAATTCAGAGTACTTCGTAAACTCTCCTAGGAGACTTCCAGTAAAATGCCAAATTGAACACAGATTTACTAATACAGAAATGTTTTCACTAAAAACCTTGGAAAGGTGAAGTAAGAAAATTGACAGTAATAGTCAGGTTGGAAGACGTTACCAAAATCAAATTCTTACACTTGTGTTGAACTTGGAATTATTTTTTTAATAACTGTTTGTAAACTTGTTCTTTTTTCTTACTTTTAGTGAACAGTAAGGCTATTTTTGTAAGAAATGTATTTGTACCTGCACTGTTTTGCTAACAGCCTTTTCATGTGGCATCATTTAAATACATTAGATCATAATTCAGATGATATTTGGGACTTGAAGTGTTTGAATAAATGTTGTTTTCATCCACCATGTAGTATTAAATAGTACTAAGAACTGGACATTACCATGTAATCAATTTTCATTGTCTGACTTGCTCTGTTTCCATCACTGATCCCAGACAATAGGTTCCATATATTTCACATCATGCATATTAATTAATCTCATGACTTTTTCTGAATTTTCAGCAGTAGAATAAATGTAGCCTCTTGTACAAGAGATGCAGTGACAGCCCCAAACCATGTTTAATTAGAGCTCAGCATGCAGTTTAAGATGGCATCTGTTTACATGAAACATGATTATTGGTGTTTGTGCTCTTTTTTTCTATGTTCCTTTAATGAACATTAAATTTATTAAATTAATGAATAAGATTGCCCTAAATAAACAAAAACATGAATGTAGAAAGGATGGGTAATTTATTAAACATTATAATCAATTTTGTCATGCTGTCTTTCACATGTGATTTCATAGAGCACAAAGATATTTAGTGGGTTATTGATTGTAATATGTATTGATTAATGCAACACCATGGTGTAAAATGTAAAATTTGTTGCAGATTCTGTAGATGGAGAATATTCTTGCACATCACTGAACTGAGGTACTTTTTTTATCACCTGATAGAATAACCTGTGAGTTTGGAATCTTTATGTCCCAAACCTTTCTGCTACTAGTGCCAAACAGATACCATGCTGCTTTATATAATATTACAATGTGTATATCTGACTGCTTGAAGGCTCTTCTCTCAGTGTATCTTTGGCAGTTTGTTAAAAGCATCACGGAATTTTCATCAACCTATGCTGCTTACAGATGACTTTGATCTAGAGACCAACACATTAAAGCCACCATATCTCATTAACATTCCTAGAACGTCTTGTTCTCATACAAAATTGGCTATAAATTAGGGAGAAAATTACAGTTTAAATGTGATTTAAAGAAAGTTAAGTGGGTGACAGAGGAGAGCCGTAGCAGCAAAAAGGCTGCTATGTCAGCCATAAATCATAGCCTTGGGAAAAAGAAACCTAAAGTTATAAAAAGGGTAAGAAAAAGCAGAGGAAAGGATTACCTAGGAAGACTGTTGTAAGGTGTAAGGCAGAGCTAAGCAGTGGCCGTTGTTTCACTCAGGCACTAGCGATACAACCAGAAGCAATCTGAGGAGCATCAAGGAGGATTACAGAACTGTTGGGAGTAGTGATGCAGGACTCCAGAGCTCAGATAGTGGTCAGTCCATTCAGTTAAGAGGAATATGTTTGAAAGATCCAGTTGAATATAGCAGATGAGTGAATCATTCCGGAACTGGTGCCACAGCCAGAGACTGCTTAGGCTGAGGGGCTTACTTTGAGAAGCCTGGTCTGCTGGGGGTTTATGGGGTCCATCTGTCAGAGGAGAAGACCATTTTTGTTCATAGATTTGCCAAGCTGAACTTTTAGCTAAAGTTGCTGAGGGAAAGGAACCACAACCCAGCCCTTGCCTACCAGTTTGATGCCAGTACCAATAAGAGATGACCAGAGCCTGAAGAGGGATCACAGATCATCAGGAGAGCACCTGAAGAACAGCACAAAGGAATTCCACAGAATCCAGCCATTAAGTCAGCTTCACCAAGCTCAACTTAAAGGAGGCTGTGAAAATGCACATAGTATGGAGAATGAACTTCTCTAAGAGGACTTAGAGATGTGCACGCACCTCCAGGGCTGCAATCTTACTGGCGTGATGGAGATGTGGTGGGATGGCTCCTATGACTAAAGTGTTGGATTGGAAGGATATAAGCTCTCTGGGAAGGACAGTCGGGAGATGAAGAGGTGCTGTTACCTCCTCTGTCACTGACTAGCGGTAGTGCATGGAGCTCCATCTGGATGAGAAGGTGACTGAGAGCTTAAGGATAGATTAAAGGGATGGCAGGGACAAATGACCTTATGGTGCTAGAGGCCACCCAACCAGGACAACCAAGTAGATGAAGCCCTCTATAGACAGGAATAGCCTCATAATCACAAGCTCCAGTCCTGTTGGAAGACTTCAATCCGCCCCCCCCACCGATGTCTGTTGGAGGGCAACACAGCAGGGCACAAACAATCCAGGAGGTTCTTGGAGTGTGTTGGTGACAGCTTCCTTCTCTAAGTGATAGAGGAACCGACAAGGGGAGGCGCTATCGTAGACCTTGTTCTCACCAGGAGGGGCTGGTGGGAAATGCAAAGCTCACGAGTGGACTGAGCTGCAGTGACTTTTAAATGGTGGCGTTGAAGATAGTGAAGGCAACTAGAAGGATACACAGCCAGCTCACTACCCTACACTTCCAGAGAGAAGACTTTTGCCTCTCCAGGGATCTTCTTGGTAGACTACCATGGGATATAGTCTTAGAAGGGTGAAAGGCCCATGAGACCTGGTAAATATTCATCTCTTACAAACTCTGCATGCCAACAAAGAGACAGTCAAGCAAAAATTCCAGGAGGCCTGCATCAATAAAGGAGGAGCTCCTAGACAAACACAAGCAGGAACCATGTAGATGGTGGCAGCAAGGACAGGCAGATTGGGAGGAATACAGAGAAGTTTTCCAAGCAGCCAGGCATCAGGTTAGGAAGGCAAAGGCATTGATAGTAAATCTGTCTAGGGATGTAAGGAGCAACAAGAAAAGCTTCTATGTGTATGTCAGTGATAGATGATAGACTATGGAAAACATAGGCCTTTTTTGGAATAGAAAAATCAAACAGGAGACTTGGTTAGCCTGCACATGGAGAAGGCTGAGGTGCTCAACAAATTTTTTTGCAAGTGCTCCAGCTACACCGCGCAAGTCACAGAAGGCAAAGGCCAGGACTGGGAGAATGACGAACTGTGTACTCTAGTAGAAAATCAGGTCTGATGCTGTGGAACCAGGTTAGATGCATCTGCATTGAAGAAATTACCAGATGCAGTGGCTAAGCCTCTGTGCATCATATTTGAGAAGTCATGATGGTCTGGTGAAGTTTTCACTGATGGAGAAAGGAGAAACAACCGCCTATTTTTAAAAAAACGAAGAAAGGAAAACAGGGACAGCTACAGGCTGTTCAGTCCCACCTCTGTGCCCAGCAAGATCATGGAGCATATCCTCCTGGAAGCTATGTTAAGGAGCATGGGAAATAAGGAGGAGATGCATGACAGCTAACATGACTTTGCTTTTTGTCAGGCAAATTCTGCCTGACAAATTTGCAGGCTTCCTCTGAAGGATTACAGCATTGGTGGGTAAGAAAAGAGCAACATCAACTGCTGACATCAACTGCCTGGAACTTTGCAATGCATTTGACACTGCCGTACTAAATCCTTGCCTCTAAATTAGAAAGACAGAGATTTGATGTGTGTACCAGTCAGTGGGTAAGGAATTGGCTGTATGGTTGCACTCAAGGGTTAAAGTCAATGGTGTGATGGCTTGAATGACGACCAGTGATGAGTGGGGTTCCTCAAGGGTCATATAGGAATTGGCACTATTTAACGTCACTGGTGGTGACGTGAATTGTGGAACTGGGTGCATCCTAAGCATGTTTGCTGACAACATGCCAGAGGGCAGAGATGCTCTTCGGAGGGGACCTTGACTGGCTTGAGAGGTAGGCCTTTGCAAACATCAGAGTTCAGCAAGGCCAAGTGCAAGGTTGTGCACCTATGTTGGGGCAGTCCCAAGCGCAAATACAGACTGGATGGAGAACAGGTTTAGAGCAGACCTGACGAAAAAGACTTGAGAATGTGGGTTAACAAGCAGTTCTGTGTGACTGGGATATGTAGACTTGCAGCCCAGAAACTCCAGCCATATCCTGGGCTGCATCAGAAGAAAACGGACAGCAAGTTAAGGGTTTTGTGTCTCCCCCTCCACTCTTGTGCCCCATCTCTGGAAGTGTTGGAGGGCAGGTTAGATGGAGTTCTGAGCAACCTTGTCTAGTGGAAGGTGTTGCTCGTTGTGATGGGGGTGTTGAGACTAGATGATGTCTGAGGTCACTTCATTCTGTGATTCAGTGATCGTATGAATAGCCTGAAAGGAAAGAGGTATTTTAAAATCAACTCAGCTGATGTTGGAGGGATATTTTGAGTATTTACATGTTCTGCTTGAGATGAAATCCTGTATACTATACTAGAAAGTGAAAAAACCCTAGTTATGTTGTCAGATAAAGGCTAAGAAGTTAAGATGGTCTTGCAGCGGGCTACACAATCTCATTTCTGTCTCTTTGTGCAATTTTTTTAATGGACTAACTAAAATAAATCTTCTGGAAAAATATGTGTCCTGCATTTGATGACTGTATTGTAATTCTTCTTTTACTCAACTTTTTTAAATTTTGTGTTGATTGATGCTGAAACAGAATGCAGTTTAATGCAATTTTATCTGAGCTATGTGATCTGATTTAATCAGTTTGTTCAGGAAAAATGGCATCATCGAATGGTTGTCTGACTTAAGAACTGCTGTGGGCCACCTTGCAACACCCTCCATACATTCTTCTGCTGTTAGGATTTTTATGTTATATTTAATAGCTGGCAGCGGCGAGTGCTTGCCATGCGACAGTGACATTTTGTTTGTGTGGTCCGTGAGGTCCAGAAGTGTTGGAGAGGGCTTCTCCTGGTTTACTGCCTTACAAGTCATGAAGAGTGTTCTCATCTGTGTAGAACTTCCAGGAAGAAAGCAGACACTCCTAAAAAACAGCATTTAGTGTTTAATACTATTTTTGAAGGAAAGTAGGAAGGAAGTAATTTCATTCTTGCCTTTATTTCTGTTGCCAGAGAGTTCTCATGTTTTATGTTGCCTCTGCTATTGCTGAGTCGGCATGAAGTATGACACTGAATGGGCTTTTTTGGTTCCTAAGCTGTATATGTGTATTAGGACAGTTGAAAACTTCAGAGTTTGGAGCTCTGCTCCATCAAAGAGAAACCTCATGAAGCAAATATGAGCTGTTCTCTTCTGGCAGTTTCAGTGGCACTTGCTGCTTTTGCCTAGGCAGGTTGCATGTGTCTTTCATGGTGGAAAGTTTCATTCACATATTTTGCAGTAGGTGCCATTTGGTAGTAAATGCAAAGCATTTCTTTTTTGCTCTTATCTTTAATTGACTTAATTAAAGAAAAAAAAAGTGATGTTGAAGTATTATTGCATTGGTTAATGTTTGTATTGTAATTTTGTCTTACTTCTTTAGCTATGTTGACCTTTCTCAACCAAATTAATTTCAGAAATTAAATTTATATAACTTAAATTTCACCACAAGTTTACGATATGGACCAGAGTCTGTAAAAATCACATCTTTATAAAATTCTCAACTAATGAATAAAGTCCTTATTTACCTCAGGATGATTGACTGTACTATCCCGGGCTTTCTTTATGGGTAGTATAGAATTTTCTAGTTCTGTAGTTTTATTGCTGCAAATATTTGCAATATTGCATATTTGAAATTAATGACAACAATTTATCTACTAAATATCTGAAAACACTGTGCTTTTTCTCCTCTGGACTTAGAATCTAAAGTAACAGTGACAGCCACACATTTTAAAATTTTCTCTGACCACAGCAATTAATTGAAAATAAAAATTTTGTCCTGGGAATAGACTGAGAGACTGTTTTACAATGTAAATTCTCTGTGGGCTAGATTAGGCCTGTGTGGCTTAGTGGGTAGGGACTGGGCAACGTGAGCCTGTTCTGCTTCAAGAAGGACTTAGGGACATGGCCAGTAAAATGAGTTGTTACAGAAGTTCTGTGAAGCATAGTTTGTTAGAATTTTAAATCAGGCAGTCAATACACAATAGTATTTTTATACCTTTTTTTTTCCTTCAGGGTTAGATACCTCTATCTGTGCTATCATTACTCCATCTCGCAGACATAAGAAATGGGCATTTCATAAACCCCATTGTGGAGATGGTTATATTTTCTGTTATGCAGGCTGAGAGTTCTGTCAAGGTTTTTGGACTGTCTAGGCTGGTGCTGTGGAAAAAATGCAACTTTTAAAGAAGAAAAACTTGTAATTGCAATGCTCTTACAAATCTCCTGAAAATAAATTTCCTAAATTATGTCTGTACCACATGTGGTATTCAGAAATTTTTTGTACACATTCTAAATACTAGTGGTTTTTTCCTCCTATTTATGACACTGGAATGTATAAGAGGGCTAGAAATTTTGGCAGTTTTCTTTCCAGTAGCACTCTCCAGGAGTTTTGCTTAACTATTTTCACATTAGTTTTGTTAGATGTCCTTTTGCTCTTGTCCTGCTGGTTTTCACTCAACCGTAATTTAAAATGAGGTTTATTGTTAGTTGTGGTGATCACTCTATGCAACAGAAAACTTTCCATTTCCTTTAGGGGAATTGATACCTTTGCAGTGCACCATGTTTCTATCGCAGGACAGATCCATAATTGAACAATCAATCATTTTGCTTTGCTCTTTTGTTGAAGTGTAACTGCTGTCTAAACCTACCAAAAGCCCAAAGTGGATTTAATGTTCTATTATTATTGCTGTTATTATTAACATTGTAAATGCTGATTAAACATGCCTAAGGATATTATACTAGATATTACAAGAATGTGTAAATTTGCAAAAAGCTTCTATTCTGTGCAATTTAAGGCCTATTATTTTAAGTGGATCTCATTCAGATTCAGTTCACTATGTCCTAATTGGACTAGTTTAATACAGTGTTCTCAATAAAGTATATTGAGTGGATACTTCTAAAAATGTGATGAGAAATGTATCATGGGTACCTAAATATATTACACTAGTTGTTAATTGTTTGGGCTTTTGAAATTTAAATCATAATAGTTTCTTCAGTGTTACTTGTAAAGAGATCCTGTCGGGAAAGATGCTTAATTCTTAAAAACTGTAGTAATAAATATTGTTAACTTCTAGGTGGTAATAATTCATAGTTCTAAAGCTTTTGTGGGAAAACAAACTAAATAACTCTAATTTTTCCGGTGCTGTGTGCAGACGCCCTGTAGTGCTTTTGTTGCTGGTTCTTTTCAGTGGGTCTTAAGTTCTCCTTACTAGAAGTGGCCTTAAACTACTTGCAGAGGTGGGAATGCAGCTATTCAGAATTTCCTAGGACAAATTCCAAACACCCGAGACAGTATGCAGTGCTCTACACAGAGTGGAAGTTCAGCTCAGTAGCAGTAAAAGTACGTTTGTGTTTTGAAGTTTGTTGCAAAGTGATATTTGTATCTGCTTCCGTTTCACTGTACTTTTGCATATGGTGTGGCTGCTTTTTACCTATATATCCAATTCAGTTATTGTGCATGGATGAAAGTTCCAAATAACAGCAACAGACAGGATATTAAAACAGTCAACAACCAGTCATTCAGGATTTTGTTTATTAAAAACAGAACAGGAATTACGAAGAATTGCAGTCAATTTGTCTTACTTGTGGAGGCAAGTAAGAAGATGCTTACTAAACCAAAAACTGAGCAAGAAAGTTGCATTGATTTTCACAGTGGCTGAAGCAGCAGAATTGTGGCTTCTGAGGCTTTCACACCTCTTGATTTTTGCTGGAGGGTTAAATTTTTCCTCAGAAATCACAATTCTGCAAAGCATGGTTGCTGTATTTGTAAGCCTGCTACTTAAAATTATTTGAGCATATAGACATGCTTAGATTTTGCTTCTTGCTGTTGTCCATAACTTTTTTTGAGGCTTAATGATTTCATCTGTGTGCCTACCTAGAAGGCTAGGCTGGTAAATGCATGATTTTCATTCACCTGTTCCTCAGTTTAAAAAGGTTTAGTGACAATCAGGCCTAGAATTTGGGAATACTGATTCTGTTTTCTCCTTATTACGGCACAGATATTTAAAAAATACTGTGTGCTTCTTTGTTAGTCTGTGTAGAATCATTGCAGTGCTTGAAGCGTTGTTGAAAGAAATGTATGTTAAACTAATGTTCATACAGATGTGAGAGAGGCTGTCTTCTTTGGATGAAAGGTTGGCTGGCCGTGCACACATAAACCAGTGTTTTTACGTGACTGATCTCTTCTGATAGTTGCAGAAATGGGAAACAGACTATTGAAAAAGGTGGGAACATTTTATGATTCTGTTTCAGTTTTTTCATCTTTAAAGTGGAGATACAATTCAAATAGAGGTGCTGTTGAAGTAGATGAGACCTGCAGATACAAGCTGTTGCTTGAGAATAGTACGATATATTATGAATTCTTTTATTTTAACAAAAAGTTGCAGGAATTCTACCAAGTGTCTGAGCTTTTGCCTTCTAAGATGTAAGAACACTCACAGAAAAGTTTTTGTTTTCTTTATGAGACATGTTATAAAATTATCTGGATATTATTTTGTATGCAAAAGGAAATCAAACAAAAACAAGAAAAAAGAAGGGTGCTATGTCACTCCTAGATTAGCTTCTAGGTACTTTTGTTACCTTTCCTTTTGATCTTGTTCTGAGTCAATAGCATTCTGTGCAGGAATATATTCATAAATAGTTGTAATATATGAAGGCTGCATAGAGACAATCAGTTTAGTGTGTGCAAAACATGCCAATGTCAGTCTAATAAAAATAGTTTCGTAAAGTTTGTGTAAATAGACTGAAGCTCTTAAAACATGTATTTCAAGAAGACTTAGAACTACCTGGTCGAGCTTGTACTCTTGACGTAATATGGAAGTCCCAATATTAGTCCCAACATAATATTATCATACGTCTAATAGTGTGTAATGTGATTTTCTTGAGATTGGTATGGGTGAGTCATAGGTTGTCATCCTTGTTTTTTGAAAGCTGGAAACTTACTTGTCTCCCTTTTCTAGAAGTTTTTTTGAGTTAGCGTGGATAAATTAGTGGCGAAAAAGTTTCTGATCTGATTTCTATCTGAAATATCAAGGAACTATAATTTTAGTAAATTTCACAGTTTAATTGGTGGTAGTAGTAGATGATCAATGGCAAAGCAGTTTTGTGTTTCCATATATAAATATCCAATACTTTATGACCCATAAGAGATGCTCGTGGATAAAGGGCACATGAATTGTTCAAAGTTATTACCTAGGCAGTGAGTGTCATCATGTGATACCCATGTAGCAGAATATTGTGGAACAATATGATAGGTTAAATTTACTGTGGGCCTTTGACCAGATGCCCTCACAATTTGTCTTTTCCTCCAAAAAGTTAGTCTAGTGTTTATCTGTGCTACTGAGCAACCTCCAACAACTGACATTTCAGGAAATGATAACAGCATATGCTGAAGTACTAGACAGGGTTATGGGCATTATAGATTGTTTGAATTGTTTGCCAGGTGTATGTAAATGGATTTGATTGAGATTAGGATGTGTTGCTGAGAGGAAAGACAAGATTCAGGCAGATACCTAGTGAGACAGGCTGGAGTTACATAGACAGTTCTCAGCCTTTGTATCTTGTAATATCATTTGATACAAGAGGACTGTTTTGTTTTGTTTGAGTTTTTTAATTCTTAATTCCAAAGGTGTCCTGTTGTTTTTTGTACCCTGATATTCAGTGGAAATCTCTGTAGTAGCTATAGGAGGATTTATGGGTGCATTTTAGGCTTTTCCAGACTCATGCCATATCCCCGACATCTGCCGTAGCTACCTAAATTTCAAGGAAAAAAAGAAATAAGAATTGTCTTCCTTTACTGTCTCCCCTGGAGCTGTAAATATGTATATATAAGTATATGCAAATTATCATTCACTCTTCTAATTATTATTTAAGATACTGTAATTATATAACACAGTACATGACTAGAAATGAATAAATGCTCCTGTACCTTTCTAGCAGTGGAGAAATACATTCTTTATACATTAAGATAATTTAGCTGTGATGTAGATTTTGAGGTTTCTTATGCTAGTAAAGGTTACAGAAACTAAGTGCTAGTGAGCAGGTTTTTAAAATCTAAAATGGAGGCAAAAGAGACATGAGGGTTAGAGCTTTCTTAGCACCCTGTCATTGCTATTTGTGACCAGTTATGTGTGGTCTTGAAGAAATCCCGTGATACAGACATGTTCTTTTTTTCTCTGCTGTGTTGCTTTAATCATGTGATGTAATAGACATCTTTCAGTACTGAATTTTGGGAATCACTGTGTGAGTCAGTTTTAGGCTTCTGAGTAAGACCTGAAGAAGTTGTTTCAGACTTCATAATGTGATTAGCAGACCTTTTTTATTTATAATTAATTGTACTTTTATCACAGAAATTATATTTTGTTGGTTTTTAACATTAATTATATTTTAATATCATGACAAGACACGTCATTTAATATTTGGATTTATTTCCTGAAGAATATACATGTACAAGAAAATGACCAACTGTGTCAAGAAAGCACAGATATCTTATAGCACATAATATAAAATATGGATACTTTTTCCAATGACGGGGTTATGATAACAGTGTGATTATTCTCAGAAATGAGGTTTTGATCTCTTACATTATTACTCAAGAAGATAAATATGGAGTTTAGTTATCTCCTGTGCAGTTTATCAGAGACTCAGTGAACATCTTAATTTTTCATATTCTTCAAGATGCAGGTTATGCATGAACTGCTCTCCTCTGCACTACTGTCTGAAAAGTTCTGGTTCCTAATCTTTTGTATTAAAGTTTAACTTAATTTATGGGATGCAGCTTTACCGCATTCTGCAAAAGGTGATAGATCACTATGCTGAATTACTGCAGTAAAGATATGTTTCAGACAAGAGTACTTCAGGATTTGTTTTGAATCAACAGTATTATTCTAAACCTTGCAGGGGTCAAGTTATTGTAAGTTATTTAAGAAGTGTGCACTGATTTTGTATGTTTTTATTAAGTTCAGTTTGGAAATTTGTTGTTTTTGTAAAAAAACCCAAAAAACTTAATGAAATATTTGCAGCAGATTAATCATACTGGATATGTAACAATAAATTGATAGTCATGATTGAGGGTTTTTTAATATATATTTGTTTTAAAAAATATCTGGACTTTTGGTTCTGGTAAAAGAGTTCAACTGCTGTCAACATTCATTCATACAGATGCGGTACAAGATTCCACAAAGTAATGAAATGAGAGCAGTAGAAATAGGAATACTGTCTTTGGTTTTCTGTCAGCAAATACATAGTTTGAACTCAAAGCATTAAATTACATTTTTCAGTTTTCAAACTTCCTCTTGTTTATAGCTGGTTTCCAGAAGCTACATTTTCTTGTATTATAAAGAAGTGAGAAAAAAATGCTATACTTTTCATTTTAACACGTAAGTATTAAGCTAGTTTATTTTTTAAATAGTGAATTAAAAAAAATCAGTGTCTTAAAAAAATGAGTGTTACTTGATATCAAAAATTTTCATTAAAAAGAAGTAAATAATTGTTCATCAGTCTCCTGTCCTACTATGCATACAGTCTCAATTTAACATATGGATCTAGGTAAGAGATCTGTTGCCTTCTTGGACAGGGGTTTTTTATTGGTCTTTTGTTGTTGTTGTTCTGCAAGGATTCTTTTTCAAGCCTTAAAAATAATAATCTGTAACAACTCTGATGACAATAAATTGAAGATAAAAATTCAGACTGCTTTGTCTTAGGCAAAGTTCCATGTGTTTATAGGCCAGTTGTGATTTAAGGTAAATGGCTTTTTGACCTGTATCGAGAATAGTGTAGCCAGCAGGACTGGGGGTTGTGGAAGGGACTCTCCCCCTGTACTTGGCATTGGTGAGGCTGGACCTTGAGTACTGCGTTCAGTTTTTAAAAGGACATGAACATGTGGTGAACATGTCCAGCAAAGGGCAGCAAGGCTTGTGAAAGGTTTAAAAACACCTTTTGAGTAATGGCTGAAGGGAAGTGAGTTTGTTTATTCTCAAGAAGAGGAGGCTCAGGGGAGACATATTTGCTTACTAAAATAGCTGAAATGTGTTTGTGGTTAGGTAGTGGCTGGTTTCATCTACCACACCTGCAGTGAGAGGACAGGATGAAAGGGCCTGCGTTCCATACCATCTACATCATGCCCAAATCCTGCACTTTTCAATGATATGCATATGTATATGCACATATATACAAGCAAAGAAGTAATTTATGTAGTCAATGCTTGTCCCTCCAAGGTGTCACTTGAGTTCATTTAAGCCATGACTGTGAGTTCTATCCATCCTAGATGTCTTCCATGGCAGGAGGGCTGGTTTGCTGTTGTGTGGTTGACAGCTGCATCAGGTGCTCATGACTGGTGTACTTGGAACAGTCCATCCCAATTGTCCTTGGTAGTTATGGCATGCAGTGGGAGTGTCATTCAGCAACCAATATGACTCGCCCATTCAACACTACAGACTCTTCTCATCCAAAAATCAAATCCCCTTGAAGTATATATCATGTTTCCCAGGCCCTCTTCATTACTCACTAAGTGCACTCAGGTCCTTTAGCAGAAACACAGATGTGTTTGCCTTAACTGGAGTAATCCAGTCTTACCTAACACACTCCCCACATGCACCACAGGTGCCTTATCCCCTTCTACAGCACATAGAGGTTTTCGCTGGGCACGGCCATCTCAGCTGGTAGAGCCGCTACTGTTAAATGTAGATGTCAGTGTTTGAAGGTTTCCCCACCCATTGCTTTCAATGTGTTTTTTAACAGACTATTGTACTGCTCAGCTTTTTCAGAGGCCGCTGTATGACAGGGAATATGATCTACCCACTGTGTTCGTTTTGCGTGGCCTGGTTTTTGGTAGCAGGGAGGCCACCGAGGTGGCTTCTGTGAGAAGATGATGAAGCTTCCACCATGTCCAGCAGAGCCAATCCCTGACGGCTCTGAAGATGGACAAGCTGTTGGCCAAAGGTGGGCCCATGAGAGAGGTTGGTAACGCCTCTGTGATAATGTATTTAGGAAGGAAATCAAAACAAAGTAGGGCACTGTTAATTTCAATGAGAGAAGAGAAGGAGGTGAGACCATGTAAGGGAAACAACATGGCAACACCAAGGTCAGTGGAGAAGGAGGGCAGGAGGTGCTGCAGGCAGCTAGGCCAAGATACCTCTGCAGGGGTGGTGAGGACTGTGGTGAAGCAGCTGAGCCCCTGCAGCCCCTGAAGATCCACGGGGGATGCAGATATACAACTGCAGCCTGTGCTAGAGTGGGTGGATGTCTGGAGGGAGGCTGTTACCCAGTGGGACACCTGGAGGAGAGAGATGGCCCCTGCTTCCAGGCTGGAGCAGCCTGTCCCTGGAAGACTGCACTACATGGAAGTGTGACTCACACCACAGCAGTTTTGGGAGGACTGTGTTCCCATGGGAGGGACTCACGTTGCTGTAGTCTCGGCAGGACTGCTGCTCATGAGATCTGGAGCCACTCTGGAGAAGTCCACAGAGAACTGTCGCCCATGGGAAAGACCCCATGGTCTCACAGGTGAAGGACTCCTCTCCCAGAGGAGCAGAAGAAGATTTTTGGGTGATGAATTGACCAAAACCCCCATGCCCTGTCTCCCTGCACAGTTGGTGGAAAGGCAGGAGGGGCTGGGGGGAAAAAAAGATGGGTTTCTTTTAAGGGCTTATTTTATTTCTCATTATCTTCCTCTGACTTTGTTAGTAATAAATTCACCTTATACGTCTAAGCTGAGCCTGTTTGGCCCTTGGAATATTTTCTTCTGGTTCTTAACTCATAAAGCCTTCATTTTTTTTTTTTTTCTTCTTCTGTCCAGCTGTGGCAGGGGAGGGTGAGTGAGTGACTTTCATGGGTGCTTGGTGTTTGGCCAGTGTCAAACCACAAGACCCACTCAATACTGTGCACTCTGGTTCAGATGTCCCTGGGGTTATTTTTGAAGTGAGTCCCGTTGTCCAACTTGATTCTTTCTGGGCCGCCATGTCCCAACAGGATTTTTTTTTCAAGGCCCAAGATGGTGTTCCAGGTGGTGGCATGAGGCACAGGGTACGTCTCCAGCCCTTCAGTGGTTGTCTCCACTGATGTAAGCATGTAGTGCTTGCCATGGCAGGTTTGTGTAAGTGTGATATAATCATTCTGCCAGGTCTCCCCATATGTATGTTTTGAACATTGTCACCTATACACAGGGGTTTTACCCTCTTGTCCTGCTTAACTGTAGTGCATGTTTCACAGGTATGGATAACCTGGCAGGCAGTGGCTGTGGTTAAGTCCACCTCTCAGTCACAAGCCTGTCTGTATGTTACATCTCTGCCCTGATGACCTGAGGCATCATGGGCCCATCAAGGCAGAAATAATTCACCCTTGTATTGTCAATCCAGATCTGAGTTTGATTTTGGCAGCTTGATGCACCTGTCCATTGTTGCAATGCTCTTCAGTAGAGCTTCTCCTAGGTGCATGTGCATCTACATGACCTACTTTTACAGCTAACTTTTGTGTCCCAAGTAGTGATGTCTCATCACTAGTCAGCTGCCCAGATGAGTTTACCTCTGCCCTGACAATTTTTCCATCATTTTTGCCACCTCCACAGAGCATCCATGAGTCAGTGTGGAGGTGCAGTGTTGGCTGTTTTTCTTGTTGAGGAATACCTAAATCCAGCTGGACAGCTGCAACCTGAGTTCATCTGCCTTGTCCCTTAATAGTTTCTGCAACTCATTGCGTAGAATCCAAACAGCAGCTTTTACGTTAATTCCTACAATATAGACTGAATGAGTCAGTAATGAGACCATGTAACATTTCATTTTCAGGTAGCTGATGGTGGGGCCTCCTCAGCATATGACGCCTTTTACTCATCCTCCATCTCCTTTGATGACAGTCTTAAATGTTCACCTTCAGGCCAGATCGTGAGAATTTCCAAGGTCCCCTGGCAACTGAGGTTTCCTGTTTGAGTCAGGTGTGTGATCAGTGCAACCCACTTGGTAACATCAATGGTGTGATGTGTGCAGGGGACTTTTCCTTTGAACATTCCGGCCAGCACTGACTGACAGGGTGCCAGAAGAAGCTGTGCTTCAGTGCAAATCACTTCTGAAGCAACTTACACTTTCATGAGCTGCCAGCATTTCTTTTTCATTTGGGCTGTAGCAGGCCAGAGATCCTTTGTATCTCCAAGTCCAGTATCCCAGGAATCATTTTTGACTCTCTTTTTTGCCAGAGATTCCAGGAAGAACCACTTCCCTGGCTGCCATATAGAGAATGTTCTTCACACTTTGTCCTTTTCTCGAGTGGCTCGAGAGCTACTGCATGAACAATCTGCTGTTTAATTTGTTCAGAAGCTTCTTGTTCTCAGGTCCCCACTTGAAATCATTCATTCTTCCATGTCGCATGAGAGAGGGCTTACAGTCTGACTGTAGTGTGCAATATACTTCCTCCAAAAAACCCACAGCACCTAGGAAAGCCATGTTTTCTTCTTGCTGGTTGGTGAGGACATAGCTGCTGTTTTGTCAACCATGTCCTTTGGAATGTCCATCTTGCTGTTTTAACTCCTAAAACTGAATTTTCTGGGCAGGACCCTTAGGCTGGTCTTTAGGAGGACTTGGATTGTCTTCTCCCGTTTCAGAAAAGGTTTCTTGCAGTGTTGCCCCACATGGTGATGTCATCAATGTACAGCAACTGTGCTGGAGTCTCACCCTGTTCCAGCGCAGTCTGGATCCATCATGGCAAATGGTGGCACTGTATTTCTACCCTTGGGGTGGTTGGTTCCAAGTGTACTGGACGTCCTCCAGGTGCTGCTTTCCTGCCCTTATCTCCAGCACTGCCTCTGGAAGTCCATTCATAATTGCACCCAGTCTGGAAGGGGAACAGAGGAGGATGATTTTCCAGAGCTTTTCACCCACTTTTCTTTCTTCAGACCTGTAGTAACAGCTTTTGAAAATTTTTAATTTCTTGTATATACTAAGGAAAGAATGTTCTTATTGCTACATCTGCCACGTCTCCTCAGTGGCATCCACACCAAGTTTAGAGTTACAAATCAAAAAATTTACAGACTGGAGAATGACCTTATGTGATATAGAATTAAGTTCAAGGCCCTAGCCATGCCCTGTCATGGCTACTGAAAAAATTAACTGTTACTGTCTTGGTCACAGTGCAGTAGTACATTTTAATAGTACAATAGATCTGTAGTAAGTATGGTAGTTGCTCAAGTGGAAAGGAATAGGTTAGCATTTCCTCCATACTATAAGTAAATTTGTAGAAAAAGTTTGGAAACTAAGTAGTATTAGTTTGTCCAGCTTGGTATATGGTATAGGTAAACTTCAAACTTTCCACATAGACTGTAAGTATTACATACTAATCAGTGGAAGACCTGGTGACTTCTGAAACCCATGTTTGTTTAGTTATCTAAATTGTAATATGTTGTGAACAACATGTGTTTCTATAAAGCTCCTGGACGTTCACAGACGGCAGGTGATTGTGCTAATGAGCTGTAAATAAGGTGTTATGCATCTTTGTTTTAAACAAGATGGAAGATGGCAAGCACATCCTAACTTCTTTTTTCTGTAAATTGCTAAAAAAGTGGTTAAGTAGCCTATCTTGGTGGAGGACTGATCAGCTTCCCAGCCATGTTTGAGAAACTTAAGAGTTTAGGACTGAAAATCAGGAAGAAAATGTCCTGTGACCATATGTTACTGAGATAAAAAGCGAAACAAAACACCATCTTTTTATCAAGAAGACAAATGCATTTTAACACATCATGTAGTAGATAGAAGTTTAAAGATTTAAGACCTGGTGATAAACTGATATTTGAGCTATCTTTCCTGAAAAAAGAACAGGATGAGTTTGCAAAATGTCAAGTGCAATGTTTACTTGCATTGTTTTATAAGTTCATTAGGAATAGATAAATTAATGCAAACATTAATTAATTAATTACACCCATGTAAGAGTTCTATGGTCAAAACTTGAAACTGATCTCATTTTCAGAGAGATGAAATGGGACTGTGTGGAGGAGCAACAGTTTTCTGGCAAAACTCAAATATAAACAAGGAGTGTACAAAAAGCAGAAGCCAGGAAAACAGATAAACTGGAAGGGGAACATAGAGACACTGTCTAAACATGCAGATCTGGTGGGAAAGCTAAAACCTATATGGAGTTGAATCTGGTAAGCGATCTTGAACAACAAGAAGTCATAGGAGTTTGGGTTAGAAGGGACCTTAAAGATCGGCTATTTCCTACCACAGGCACAGACAGCTTGGACTACAAAGACTTCTATAAGCACACAGGAAATAAAAGGAAAGCTAGAGGCAGTGTGAGCTTGCTACTGAATGGTGAAGGGACCCTGGTGAGAGAGCACAGAAGACATTAAGATAGTGTATGCCTTCTTTACCTCAGTATTTACTAGTGAGAGTAGCTTTCAGCAGTCCCCAGAGATCAGATGGACAGTCTTGTGTGAGGAGGACATTCCCGCAATGGAAGACGGTTTAGAAAATAGTTAAGCAAATTGTAGAGCCCTGCCATAGGTCCAAGTGCAGAGGGAGCTAGCTGATGTCACTGGTCAGGTACTCCTAATAGTTTCTCAATGATCCTGGTAACAGGGAAAGGTGTCTTAAGATTGCAGCCCTGTGGTTAGGAAGAAGGGCAGAAAGGAGGAGTAGGAAGAGGCTGCTCAGATCTAAAGTCAGTCCTTAAGAAGGTGATAGATCAGCAATTCTGGGGTACCATTTCCAAGTATGTGTACAAAAAAGCTGCCAAGAAGCAGTCAGCATAGATTCACCAAAAGCAAGTCTAGCTTGAGCAACTGATCATTTTCTAGCAGGAAAAAGACAGGCTTGGTAGAAAAGAGGAAACCAGTGTTTCCTCTTAAGGCTCCAGGCTATTGTCTGCCTTGACAGTGGGAAGGCTGTCTGCACTGTCTCCCAAAAGACCCTTGTAGAGAAGCTGAAGAAGTATGAGCTGGATGAGCAGACATTGAGGTGGATTAAAAACTGCTTAAATGACTGGCACCAGAGGGTAATAAATGGTGGCAAAAATTCCTCAGTGGTGTACCTTAGGCACAGTATAGGTCCCAGTCCTATTTACCATCTTTAGTAATAATTAGCATGTTGGATGACTCTGCCCTCAGCAAGTTTCCTGGTAGTGCAAAACTGAGGAGTGACTCATAAACCAGCGGGTTTTGCTGCTGTTCAGCAGGCGGCAGGAAAGGACCAACAACAGCCTCATGTAAGCTGAAAAACTGGAATTCCAGAGTCTGGTACTTGAGAAAGTGTAACCCCTTGTACCATAACATGGTGGAGGCTGACTGGCTGGAAAGCAGCTTTCCTGAGGCCTGGGCTCAGTGGACATCAAGCTGAACAAAAGTCAGCAATTTGCCCTTAGCTGCAAAGGTGGCTAATGATACTCTGAGCTGCATTAGGGGAATTGTTGTCAGCAGGTCAACAGAGGTGATCCTTGCCATCTTTTCAGCTCTGGTGAGGCCGTATCTAGAGTACTCAGCCCTGGTTCTGGGCTTCCTAGTATAAACGGGGCATGGACATACTGGGGAGAATCCAACAAAGGGCCACTAAGATAATGGAGGAGCTTGATTATCCCTTGCATGACAAAAAGCTGAGAGAGCTGAGCCTACTTTGCCTGGAGAATAGAAGGCTCAGCGGGATCATACCCATGCATATTAATACCTGCAGGAAAGGTGCATTAGAGTACAAAGCCAGGCTCTTTTTAGTGGTCCCCAGTGACAGGAATAGAACCTGAAACATATCTGTTGGCTATTAGTTGGTGACATACTTGTCTCCGTTTTTGGAATCACAGATGAATAAGGAAGGCTTTGTTTTTTACATTTTAAATAATGAAATAATGTATTTCATAGTTTCTTTAGCAATCTGATTACATTCAACGGCATTAATTCTGGAGAACCAGCTTTATACTGTGTTCTTTTTCATTAAAAAACCAGCTGTTTAATCTTGATCAGCTGTTTAAAGAGTTTTGATTTTTAGAAGGAGCTGTAGAAATCGCATTCGAGTATTCCGTTGTTCTGTAGTAATTTTCTTATTTTCTTATGTTCTTTTTTAATGTTACTTATCTCGTATTTTCTGGTTATTCATTATAAATATTCACGCTTCTGTGCAGTTCATGACGAGGGTGTATATGGCATTTTCTGTCAACTCTTCACAATCAGCTTGAATTATTAACTGTTTTTCAACATATTTGAAATGCATTTCCCTGTTCTTTGTTCTGTAATACAGCACCTAAGAAATTGGGACAGATTATCTCTGGAATGTTTGGTTTGGTTTGGTTTTTTTGCAAAAACTTACAGCCTTCTCTGAAGTGTTTCAGTTACTTGGAAGTCGGGTTTCCAGTTTGCAAACAGTATGATATTTGGGTTTGGATTAATTTGAGAACCAGAATAACTGTCATCTAGGTGGGCTTTGAAAGTAACTTGTAGCCACTGCATCTTGTCATATATATGTAATTCCATAGTAAAAGTGGCATTGCATGAAGCACGTTGGTTGATAAAATATCTTGGAAATACGCAAGTAAAGCATGTACTCCAGTATATTAGCTGCTATTGCAGAGCATTCATTCAGCAAACAGTTTTCAGAAATGAAATTAATTATTTGCTTTGAAAAAGAGTAGAATTGTTCTTGGAAGCTGATTTGTGATGTGAAAAAATGATAATGTGTATTTATAATCAAGGTAGTTTCTTTTTTTCCTCAGCCCTTTTTTTNTTTTTTTTTTTTTTTTTTGCAGTAGAGGGCTCACAGAAGATGTTTAATGCTTCCATATCACATACAGTAGCAGTTGCAATTTTGACTAAACCTTTGCTTTTGTTTGCTTTCATAGTTTGTATATACAAGGACCTTAGGTGCAGAATTTTTTTGTTGTTCCTTTGAATCAGCAGTGTTTTTACTGAAGTGTCCATCCTCACAATTCTCTCACACAGTTTCACAATCAGTAACAAAGTCTAGCTAAGTTCATGAAATGCATCATTGTGCATAATTTTGCTACAGCTTTTTTTATTTTCTCTCCTTTAAAAAAGGTAGCTATAAACAGAATTTGCATTATGGACCAGTTCTATACTTTTCTTGAGATTTTATGTGATACTGGAAAGCAGATTCAGTAAGGGTCTCCATTACCAGCAAACTTAATTTCCTCAACCCTGATTGCACATGTTCTGGTATCTGCTTTGCCGTATTCAGCTGGTAGGATTTAGATCATGTCCAGAATTTTAAGTTCAGCTAATTTTGTATTTCCATGTCAAATAGTATTTATTTCTGTCTTGGGCTTTTTCTCTGAGCTTTTATAGAACAACCCTTGGCTTTAGTAGACACTGATCCCAAACTACATTTTAGGGTGGTAGATTTTTAATTTCTGAAGAATGCACAACTTGGTTTGTTTATTTAATTTTGTTTGGGTGTGTTCCCTGTCGCATCCTTACACCCTATGAAGTGTTACTGTACTGTATAGTGGAAGCAGGTTGATGGTTGGCCCTGGCCACTTTCTCATTCCCCTACCCCAGCTGTGAACTGGGAGAGAGAACTGTAAGTGTGAAAGTGAGAAAACTTGTCTGTTGAGAAAAATACAATTTACTAAGTTCCTTCAGAAACCGAAGCAGAAAATGCTGTATTAACTTCCTCCAACTACACAACAGATTTTCACAGATAAATCATTACTGTCATGGTTGTACCTATGTTACAAAGGTCAAGGGAATATAGACATTCTTGTTGGGGGGAGAGACACATAATGGGCCAACCTGGCCATCCAAGCAGGAACTGTTACATCATTGTCGTATTAATGTATCAATTTAACTCTAAAAATTCTTATAGATTAATTAAAAAAAAAAAAGAAAAGGCAGAGGTAACAGCCTGGTAAAGGGAACATACTTAAGTGGAAGAAGCATATATTCTGATACGTTTAGTAAAAGAAACACTGAAACACTGCTTCTGAAATTCAGGACACTCATGCAGCCTTGGATTAGTTGACAGCTATGAGTATGCTTAGAAGCAAAGTGTCTGAAAGCATCCAATTTGTGACAATATTTTTTCAATGTACTGTTTTAGAAGTGTTTTCTGCTGGTGCCAGATGCATTTAAACTTGTGGGGCTGGCAGTTCTGAAGTTGAAGAAACCTTTAAGAAGGAGGAGAATTTACATTTTCTTTTTTTCAGTCTAACCTTTGTCTGCCAGATAATAGCATTTTAGCATGGCGCTTTGAGTTGGATTTTTGCTCGAAAAGGACAAGCAAAAAGGAGTGTTGGCAAATGTAGTGAGTGAACTTTACTGGTCGTATTAACAGAAAGTAAATGACTGAACAAACATTTGGCCATATGCTCCTTTTTGTGTGTAAATATCAGCTAGTTAGATAAATTAGAAGAGGTTATGAAGTATCTAGGCTACGCAGGTACCTGAAATGATAGCTGCTATATCCAGACCTGTTACAGAAGTCTGTATCTTAACAGAAGACCTAAGGTTTTGGGAAAAAATTTGCATTCAAAAAAAATTCAGGCAGTCAGCTAGCAGGTTTTGTCTTTTCTAACAAAAATTATCTAATCCAATCCATAAAGAAGAGGACTCCAGAAGAAGAGCTTCTTGGACTTTGTGTCAGTAGACATAAAACCTCTGAAAAAGTTTTCACTGACAACATTTGACAGCATGTTTTATCTCAGTACTGTAAATAGTAGAATACTGCATGTTATGGAGGCTTTCAAAAGTATAACAGGTTATTGCAGAGCTGTTGCTTTTTTACCTCATCATGACAGATAATTTGTTGTAAAAAACAGAAATTTTGTAAAAAGTGTATAATATAAGACTCTGTCAGTTCAGAATTTAGGCATTATTATCTGAAAAAAGAGAAATTATATGAGTGAAATACTCCTGTTATATAAAATAAAGTGAGCTTAATTGTTACAGGTAAGATTTCGACAAACATGTTTCGAAAGCATACAATTTTAAAAGGGAACAAAATGAAATGTAGATTAGAGCAATTACATTCCATCTGATTTTGTTGCAGACAAAAAAGTCAAGTGAAGTGTTACATAATCAATTTTTTTCTGGTTCTGTGGGTCAGAGAGGGATCAGACCCAGTGCTCAGATTTCCTGAAGCATTTTACTGCTATTCATCAAGGAACATAGAACTGAAGAGAACAAGCTCTATGGAGAGCACAGTCCTCAGAGGTTTAGATTAATTAAACTCATTAAAACAGTTTGGACAGAGTTTTCAGACCAGGTGTATCTGCTTGCTTAACTGCTGAAGCAGATGACCATTATGAAGACTATTTAAATGGCTGTTTTGCTGATAAATCAAGTCTTGTGCAACCTGAAAAGAATTAAAGTTTGAAACTATAAATATTTGCTGCCTACACAGACTTGAGGGTGAAAGAGCTGGTGCTCTTCCTGCCTGCCAGTTTTATATACAAAATCACCACATAAGATTTTAGTTTCAGGATAACATTCCTTGCACTAGAAGGTCTTTCTCTGTGCATAGCTATGCTTAATTAAAATACTTAAACACAATATATTTTGAAAGCTGTTACCGATATTTTTTAAATTACTGATGACTTTTACAAATACTGTGTGATCATCTAGAGAGCACTCTTATCCCTCTAGACTAAACAACAATCAAATTATTTCTGCATTTCAGAGACCATTAGATATTCTGTTCTGTTCAGAACTTGTGACCTGGAGGTGTGCTTCTTTCCTCTCTCCAGTCTCATAAATGTCTTTCATGTGGTCTTCAGAATATTTTTTAATGTGTCTTTGATTTTATATGATTCTTAAATCCCTGTTCTGAAAGTCAGATGTTAGATGTCTTCAAGATACTTGTTTACAATTTTTAATGGCAACCTATTCTTATGAAGCAGTATATAAGCTTTAATGAAAAAAGCTTTTCTCCACTTTCTCCTATTTGTTGTATTGGGCCAAAACATTGTCAGAAAGGCATGAAGGAAAAGCCAGCTATTTATAGTATCACTGTGTGCAGTCCAGGGCTAGGTGAGATATTTTAATTCAGTTTTAAAAAAAAATCTTAATCTAAAGCACAAAATTAATGAATATCAGAACATGTTTTTGTAATTTCTTTCCAAAAGAATGTTTGACCAAATTTCAAATAGCAAAAGAAATGCTTCTGAGTGTTTGCCATTTAACAGTTTGAAAGTTTTCAGTAGGTGTAAGAGTGCCATAAGGCAAGAAAAATCAGAAAAGGAAAGGAAATAATTGCAAGGAAACCATTATTCATGTAAAGTCAGAGATGTGATTCTTGCAGATGCCCTGTGTAGGGACCAGAATTGTGGGTGCCTTCCAACTCATTATATTCTATGTTTCTATGAAAGAGGCCTGCGTATTTTCCGAGAAACAACTTAGTCCCATAGTGAAAGTTACAGAAAAAAAGTTGTGGAAACATTGACTAGGGGACTGAGAAATGCACTATGTAGTTTAACTGTTAATGGCTTTACTTGGGGACCAGAGTTATCTTTAGTATATGAGGTTAGATAATGTTTCTATTTCTAAAGTAATCAAGGATGTCATAGTATGAGTTCTGATTTACCCACAGTTTTGTGAATTTTTTGGCCCAGGATTCTAACTCTTTATTCATTTGACACCATTTGTAAATTTACACATTATTACCATGTTATTTATAAAAACATATAAATATATTTAGGGTTGTTTAAAGGAAAAACAGTGTAACTTAAAGCCTCATCTTTTTACTTCAGAACTGCCCTGGCATGGATGAGAAAAGTACTCTAAACTGTGATGGTTACTGAGACTCAAGCTCTCAGTTCCTGATGAAGAGCTGAGGTTTTAGAATAAACTGCAGAGTTTGAGCTGTGTTCTGCTAACAGGAAAAGAGACATGACTACACAATTGATTTGTTTGGGTTTGGAGAATTACAGAGCTATAATAAAATAAAACATGTTTGGACTTCTGCAGATACTCTGCAGAACATCCTTAGAATTAGATCTAATAGGCTCATCCTCCATGCATTTTAAACAGCAAATTTGATAACCTTTTTAAAGTTAGAAGCATCAAAGTATAGATTTCATGAAAATCACCACGAACTACAGATTAAAAAGTATGATGAATTTTGCTATGGTTGTGTCTTTGTGATAATCAACAGACTGTCAAACCAACTGAAATATATTAATAAACATTTTTCAAAATCTTAAGCAAAGTGACCTCCACAGTTTTATAATATTTAAACTATCAAGGATATGCCTGGTATTTATAAATACATGAATGAAATACAAAGAATAAGTCACTAACTTCAGAAGTGTTTCAGAGAACATCCCAGTGTGAANTATGCGGAATCAATGTTTTAAAGATATCATGGGGTAGAAGTAAATTATCTCAGTAAGTGTATTGTTTTAGCTGAAATCTTTTCATTAAAAGTGTATTTGGAAATAATTAATTTTACAAAGATGATGGGGATATGATACAACCTTTCATTAATGGCTGGGAGGAGAAAAAAGGAGACGAAATGTATAGTTTGTGACCCCATGAATTTGAAGACATCATTCTGTATAAATTACACCCTCTCGGACTGCATGGAAGTATAAGACAGTGAACCATAGCAGTGTGCAGTAAACCCTTGCAATAAGCTGATTTACACTTTAAAAGTTACGCATTTAAGGGGCAAGGCAGGATACATTTGTTTATAAATTATTTTCTTTCTTTTACCTATCTTAATCACTTAATGACTGTGTTGTTAATTTAGTGTAATTTCTACTTTTTAGATAAGTTTTCTAACAGAAGTTGACATAAAAGCCTTTGTGAACAGGCATGATTGGTTCTGTTTCTATGGCAACATGGGTGAATAGAAGAATGATTTCCTTTTGGAACCTTTCCTAAAAGCTGTTTTGTACCCTATAACGATATCTCTAGATTGCCATCCCTTGTCAGAGGTGAACGGAGATCACATCGAGGGCAGCTTTGTTCCTTGTGTTTATAGATTATCTTCTGCAATCAAAAGACTGCGCTGCTCTTCTTTTTCTTTGTGGTGCTGCACCAATTCCCTGTCTACTACACACTGATGATGGGAAACTCAGCAAGATCTTAATTTTTTCAAAACATAACAAGTAAACTAGGACTAGACCAACTATTGCACTGTAATAAAAGTGTTGCTGGCAGCTACTTCAAGTTCCTCAATTCCAGTTACAGATCCATTTGTAAATAGTTTACTTTATGCATCTTACTCTCTGGAAAAGCCTTCTTTCAAGATCTCTTGTCTTTTGCATGTTTGCATGTTACCCTTGCATCTGTTATCTTAAGCAGAACATATTTTTTATGTAGTTAGAAATCATATGATTTTTAATAGTGCAATCCCCTACTGGATAGTGGGAAGATCTGAACAGGTGTCTTTGAAGAAGACAGTTGTCAGAAAGACAGATACTTGTTGTAGACGTCCTGCAACCATGGAAAGAATGTGTTAGTAGATACCACCATCTTACCAGAAGACAGATCAATGATTTTTTATTTCAGTACCGTCTTCTTTTCTCCTGGTACATCTATGGTATCAGTTAACCTAAGTTTTCAGTGGAAAATTTATTAGTGGTTTGCTTAAGTGGAATATGGATATACTTATGTAGAAAGAAAATAATCTGTACACTTCTTATACGAGTAGGATTATGGCAATAAACACCTACTGCTTGGCAGAAACACATATGTTTATCATATTCAATTGAGCAATATTTGAAATACAGAGCACGATGAAATTCATTGACATTCTCATCATGAAGCTGTCATTGCAGCACTGATAGCAGGTGATAGTTCTACAAGCACATGTCAAATCTGTGCTTATCTGTTTTGACATCTGTTGATGGAAGCTCTCTTTCTATTTAAGCTGGACAATAACTTTGATATTCCTTGTGAGTAGTAGAAGCCTACAAATGTTGTTTTAAGAAGGATGTCTTAGCTTGTGATTTATACCTGTCATAGCAAATTAGCAGATGAAAACATCAAAAAACAAACATTGGCACATTTGAAATAGATCCTCTTACAACATTAAATCTTTAATTGTTTTGTTCACAGGCTAGACCTATTTTGTTGAAGTTTGTGGATGTAAAAGAAATTGATTAGAATTTATTTGGTAATAGTTATGTTGTTTTCTTCTCACCCACCTTTGTTCCTGGCCTCTCTCCCTTGCCATAATAATCCTTCAGTGGACAGCCTTTTCCATTTTTCTATTTCCCATAAAATAGAAATGACCTTATGGAATAGTTATAGGAAAAGAGCATTTAGAAACATGACAAACTTTCCACTTTTTCTTTAGAAAAGTCAGGCGTACTTCTTCAGGAGCAAAGTGTGGCACCAGCCTGAGGTATAAAGCAGAAGTACTTCCTTTTGCTTCAGAATCCATGGCTGACAATGTTACGGAATTTTTCAAAAATCAGCAAAAAGTACAATTAGAAGTAAATTAGTATACCATTTCTCAGTTGAATCAACTATGAATTTCTAAGCCCAAACTATGCGCCTGCAGCAAGGTGTTGCTTTGTTTGTTTGTTTGT
>VZDJ01000668.1:1090325-1102975 GCA_008694505.1 Cyanoderma ruficeps | reverse complement strand
AAAAAAAAGGGGCTGGAGCATTAGTTAAAAAGATTCTTCCATTATGTTTTAGCAGTGAGATGGACCATATGAAGTAGTCTGTATATTGAAAGCAGCTGGTAAAATTGATGCCTGTGGCAAATGAAAAACTATTTCTATAGCATCCCTAACATCAAATAGTGATTTTTACAGGTACTGTAGTAAAAAATCGTCCTTTCAGGACAACCTCAAGTTCACTTACAATCTCCAAATATGATTACTTATTTAGAACATAGTTTTAATTTCTAAATGGTAGTGTAATTCTTTCCTAATTTGTGGTTGCTTTGCTTTGTTTGAATATAGTGATTATGGTGTTCATTACTGGCAACAGTTTAGGTACTGCTGTTCATATAATGAAAGAAACTGACATACTGCAGTGTAAGTGTGCACAGACAAAATTTTAATCTTGAAAAATCTCTTCAGAGTCAGCAGTTACATCTTTAACAAAAGTGGTTTTGTCATTTTAGATGCAGCTTGATTTCCTGACAGAATTATGCTTCTATTTCCATTTGATACAGTCTATATTAAAGTATACATACTCTGAAGTTGTAGAGAAGTGTAGTGTTAAGATAAATACATTGACTTGGTTAGCATTTTTTAATTTTAGCAAATTGAGTTATTTCATGTTCACCAGTGGTATTCCAAATGGCTGTTCACAAGACACCTGTTATCAAATGGCTTATTAATCTAAGAAAGAAATTCTGCTGTCATAGAAGAATAGGTTTGCTATCTGCTCAGTAATTGATAATCTTTAAAATCTTGTATGCTGTCCTACAAAATTAAATTTTAAGGGCTCTTTTTCCTCCAAAATTTGGAGTTTTTTTGCCACGAAATGCAAGGTTTTTAGATATGCAAGTCAAAATGAATTTAAAGTACTCTGTGTTAGAATGGGAACTACCTCTAATTTTTTATTGCTTTTTATTACTAGTTTACAACTTTAACTATTTTTCTTGATTTAAGCCCATTCATTTAATAGTATCCTTAGATTTTAACCATTACGTGAACTCTATTTCCAGTACAGAAAAAATAAGATCTTATTTCATATTAAAACTTAGTGGTGCTTTCCACCTAAAATGTCATAGCGTTAGATGATCCTAAAGAAAGAGGGGATAAATCACAATGTATCTAGTAATAGCTAACCCTGATCTATGTTACCGAGGGAAAAAAAAGTTCTATGGCTCTTCAGAAATAGTAAAAAGCCTAGAATTTCTTGTACTTCTGTAATCCACTTCTACACGACATATAATATATGTGTACTATTTTGGCCTCTTGCAGGGCTTTCATTATGCTGAGAACCTGTTTTTGAAACCAGTTTCAACGTAACTAGAAGAAACAGCTTCTTGTTAGTATTCACATTCTGTGTTGTCAATGGAAAACTTCCTGTTAATTCAAGCAGGCTTGATTGGTCCAAATGAAAGAGCTGCTTGTCAACAGTTTCTGAAACAGTAGGTGTGCTGGAGTAGAAAGCTGGGAAATCAGGAGTAATTGTTTACAACAACTGTGAAGAGAAGTGTGAATACAGAGAAGTCTTTCTTTAAAAAACTTTGTATTTTATTTGATCAAACAGTGAATTTTGTGTTGGATTTTATGCTAGTCTTTTTTTACTGGTTATCAACATATGAGAGCTAAAATGCTTTTTTGGGCTTTCTGTTTAGATTTTTAGGTATGCCACTGAATGCTACTGAAATTGTAAATGAAAACCCAAAACTTGCAAATAAAAAGAGGAATAAATGCTGAAAGGATAACTAAATGAAGACACTTTGGTTCTGTGGAGACCTCTCAGAGAAAATGAGAGGAAGAGATTGTCTTCCAATCCTTGCTTTTATCCCAGGCTGTAATGCTTTGCAGGATCAAGCACCATACTCAGCTGTTCCAATACCAAATTGAATTTTCATGTTAACAGGTATTTACTGGTCATTAACATTGCCACTGCAGCCTTATCCTGTCTCCATCTCTTGGCTCCCTTCTTGTCTGCATTTCCACATCCTCTGTGGTTTTTACATTCTGGTAAGAAAACCTATTATTGAGAGTTTCTCAATACACAACTTTAGTGGTAAAAGGCTAATATTATCCAGGATATTCCTTCCCAGATGACTGCAAAATACAGGTTTTTTTCATGTCTCCCAGGTAGTCTTCACTTCAGCCAGCAGTGAAGGTAGCATTACGATTAAGAGAAAATCATACCTGAGCCGGAACAAATGATAAACCGTTTTTCTTTTTCTGCATGATTTTATTTCTAAACTAGTAAGTATTATTGCATTCAGTGACAAACAAACCTTCAGGCCAGTAACCTGACTTCAGGCTAAGCTTATTCCTTACCTGTAAGAGTTTTGAATATGAATGTGAATGTGTGACCTCTGATGACTTTTTCAGTATAATTTATTCATTGGCATTTATTCAGGCCTTGATGTTCCAGAACTTGATCCAGACCCATCTGTTTTTCTCAGTTCCTGTTGTGTAAATTAAGTATAATATGATAGTGTATGACATAGGTGTATGATGTAAAATACATTATTGTTTGTGAATTGGTACCACATGGCAGTATTGAGTACCGATGAGGAAATCAGTAATTCCAGTACTCAGGAAAGAGTTTGAGTGTTGTGTAGTAAATAAAATAATGAATTCCTGACAGCAAAAGGGCAGGCCACAAATCTGAACTTACTGCTTTTAAAATATGAGCATAAATTTGTAATTAATAGATTGGTCTGTTGAGGAGGTACCACTGCTGATCCCTTCAGTTTTGCAAAAACAAGGGCAAATACTTGGCTATTAAACCTGAAAGAAGAACAAAGTCTTGATTTATAAAGGAGAAGGGAGTAAGGACAAGGAGACTGATTATGTACTAACACCCTGAACTTAGAGCTGAAATCATATGTTAATGTCAGCTAAACACAGTCAAAATATGTTGCTTCCATTATATTTTTCTAGTCCCTTTCCATTCCTTGTGTCAAGATACCATAAATTATGTGACCTACATATTTTCATTTTAGGAGACCATATCAATCTAGCAGATCATGGGTTTGGAAGCTTTTACTTACTGTTTTACTAAGGCATAATTTGCTAATGGTTTTAGAAAAAAAAAATTGTTGTCGCTGTTTTCTCATATAGCTAATTAATAAGCTAATTATGTTTCCAGTTCTAGTATAAAAAATTCTTTGCTAAGATAGGTATTCAGTGATTGGACTGCATTCAGTCCAGTTAAGTGCCTACAGAGGTCGAACTGTACAGATGCCAAATTTTGTTTCTTAAAAAGGGTTTTCAGTGTTAGATCTTCATAGATTCATATCTCTGAACTGATTTTCCTACTATTGGTGTGACTGTTTATGCTACTAATTATTAATTTTCTGTGGACAATGGCCTAGGAAAAATGATTCCTGAGCGCGTATCTAAGTACTGTACCCACTTTTCAGTGTATTTTATTGAAGTCTTTATACTACATTCTTCTTGTTTATCTTCTGTTACCTGCCCTCTTTCTCTATCCTGTCATTGTGGCAAAAGTGTCCTGAATTGGTTTTTTGCTAACAAAGTAGAAGGAAGGTGAGGAGGAGGTTTCATGCAAAAGGGAAATTGATGCCTTTAGCAAGTAAGAACTATTGACAATCTAAGGGATAAAGCAGGAGAAAAATAAACAGCTTGTTGTCAGGATAGTGCTACCGTTTCGATAGCTTTGTTCGTTATCTTTGAATTCTGTTCTCCTGTGCCTGTTCAGAGGATGGTCGTAAGCTTTTCTGCCCTTTCCTTTGTGTCTTGTTTGTGATTTAGGTGAACTTCAGCTGTTTTGGGGTGGGGATAAATGGTTGCTGTGAACAGCATATGTATTTCTGTTACTGTAATGTATTGCTGCATTTATGTGTCATAGCTTCCAAGTGCATTGCAGAGTAACATATTTAATGATATTTTGAATATTTTACTATGCAGCCTCTGCTTTCTCTTATCTGGGAATCATTGAAGAGATAAACTGCATGGAATCACTTTTATTATATGTGTCGCTGTTTGTGTAGCAAGTTCGGAGCACCTCAGTATAGTGCAAAATTTTCTGAAACATGTAATTTTTGACAATTTAATTTTTATTACTTTGGCTTTGTTGAAGGCTTATTTATAGAAAAACAGAATGGTTTGGATTGAAAGGGACCTCTAAAGATCATCTAGTTGCAACACCCCTACGAACACCCATGGGCAGGGGCATCTTCCACTAGACCAGGGGCCTCAAAGCTCCATCCAGCCTGGCTCTGAACATTTATGGGGAGATGGGGCATCCACAACTTCTCTGGGCAGCCTGTGTCAGTGCTTCACCACCTTCCGAGTAAAGAATTTCATGCTAACTTCAAAGCTAAACCTGCCTTGTCTCTGTTAAAAATCACTGCCCCACGTTGTGAAGTTTTCATCTTTTCGTCTTTGTGTTTGAGCCAGGATTAATACACAGGAGTCATAGTTTCATGTTCAGACTAGGTGTTTATTATTTCTTACGTATATCACAGGAACACTGAAATTTTTAGCCTCCAGGCTTCCAACACCACATCCTGTCATTGTCACAAGTCCAACAGACTAGTGGCTATTCAGCTTCACCACATGATCCCAAACCTGCTCTTTGCTTCACTGCCCCCACACTAACTCAGAGGATTAGGGCCTTGAAACAACTGGGAGGATTGACTGCCAGGTGAAGGTTAAGGCAAAGGGGTCACTTGGAACCTCAGCCTTCACTGTATCAGTCAGCACTCGTTCAGCCTGCTTGCATATCGTGGGATAGGCTCTCCTTCAACTTCCTTTTCCAACCTGTGAATGTATAGAATCCCTTCTGGTTATTCTTGACGTCCCTTGCCAAGTCCTGTTCCGGATTTTACTAGGCTTTCTCTTAGACATTTCAACCATATCCCTGTACTCTCCTCCATTCACATGTTCCTGCTTCACTGGTTGTGCATTTCTCTCTTACTCCTCAGTTTGAGGAGCAAATCCTCACTCAGCCATGCTGGTTTCCAGCCTCTTTACTCAATTTCACAGGGCAGGAAGAACTTGAACTCTTTAAGAAAAGTGTCCTTAAAGAGTTGAGTTTGTTGTGTTTGATGTATGCAACAGAGCGCTTTGGTTCACATGGCATGGGAAGATATTGCACATCCTTAGGCATGAATTGTATTTCAAGTGCCTGTGCATTTTGGTGAATCATATTTTCTGATTTTTACTTTTGACTGCCAAGGTAAGGAAGTAGAAAAAAATACAGAAAAAATACAGAAGCAGTTCCTCTATTTCACCTAAGTTGTGGGTTAGAAGGCAAGTCCTATCACATTTTTTCAAGAAGACCCTTAATTAAACTCTATGTGACATTTTCAGTCTCTTCATGGAAGTCTCCCATGTCAGAAGCATGTCAGAAGCATGACTTTTGTGGTACACTTAGAGCGTGTACCACATAGGACAGGAAAGGAGTAAGGGATACTTGCAGTGAGTTACTTTGCATGTGAAGCTGTTCTGACTCAATTTATACAGGCTCAGTGAATCATCCCTGATTTTGACTGGTAGTAGTAGCAATTCATCTTTTGCAGGAAAAACAGAGTGCTGATTCTTGGCATGACTACTGTCGTATTAAAGTCAGCAAGCCTTACTCCACAGAATCTTTCCATTTTGCATCCCTTTTAAAAAGCTATGTATTTAGTCTGTTTTGTCCAGTTTTCTAGTATCTTAGGTGGTGATTAGCTGCCAACTCACAAAACACAAAAGCTTAAAGTGTTAACGGAATGGAAAAGCAAGGTGGACAAAGTTAAGGTTGTTGTTAAAGCCTCATCCAGAAGGCCTTCTTCTTGCTCATTTTTGGTGTCTTCATACCATCCTGATGGTGTAAAACACAGAAGCAATTTAATGTACTGAATCGCTAGGACTACTTGTGTGCTCAGGCTGAATCAGAGCATCTAGGGGATTTCATATTTTTTCTCTCTGTCATTGCAGTCTCACCGCTGTGTTGGCATGGCACTTGATGATCCTCCAATCAAAATTCTTCCCTTCCAAGCAAAAGAGGCCTCTTGATAATTAATCACTTTACTCTCCCATTCTTCTGTACATAGAGGCCATGGCCTCATGCATGAATCATGTGGCTGTCTTCCGTTCTCTTCAGTGTATTCACTGAGCTCTTGAACTTTTATATATATATATACAAGGTGGACTTCGTTTTTGTTTTGGTCATTCACTTCCTCAAGCCTCTTGGAGGGAAGGTTTAGAGTCAGTGATATATGCTATTGAAACTGCACAGAGTTGAAACTGAGTTATAGTTCTAAAGGCATAAAATGTATTTTCTTTGAAAAATGGTAAAGTTACCTGATGTGAAGAACCACCACTGTAAGACTGATAAGCCATGGCAAAGGATGGGGTAGTCATACAAATGGCATCTGGAATTATAGTCCACTTTATTTGGCCAGGGGGAGGGGAATAAAATAAGCTATTCTGGTCTTCATCGTCCTGGTCTTGTGAGTATTTTCTTTGCTACTCTTTATTGTGTTAGTTCAGAATATTTTTCAAATATTCAAAATTTGAGGTATTTCCTGTATATTGTTTAGACTGCATCTTTCGTTGATGATACCTTTTATTTCCAAAATGTTCCCCTGATAATCAAGTTCTTCTCCTTTTTTTCTTACATCTCAATTTCCATATGCCCTTCAAAATATGCAGACTGTTACATCTTTCAGTTGTTACTTAGCCAGATTATAAGCAGCATGCCAATATTTAGCTTGGGGTCCTCTTCCATAAATTTGTCCTTAGAGATCTCCTTATGGTGCTTCTGTCTTTATTTTACTGACTGCTAATTTACGTTCTTATTTTTGTTACTGAACCTAAAGATGTGTTTCTTGTGAAATGTTACTGGGATCTTAGCAAGTATTTGCATCTTTTCATATGTTGTATTATGCTATTTCTTTCTTTGTCTATGTAAATCAAATTTGTAGTATTTAAATTTCTTTTGCTACAGCGTCTGTAAATTATAGATCCCTAAATGGCATGGGATCTTTCTCCATGCATCCAGCAGCAACATTATTAGGGCATTCTGGCTTGATTTGCTCACATCTAATTTTTTCCTTTACGCATTTAGTTTTAATTGTGAGAATAAGTCCATATGTTGCTTTTTATCTCTTGGTTTGGTGTTTATAAAAAATAGCTCTTTTGTTACTTTTTTTTCTGTTATGCTGCTGAGTTGGTGTGAATTTCCAGATATTTATACAGATATATACAGATATTTAACCTCCTCTTTTAGAATCTCCGAACTTAACACATGCAGCTAGTGTGAAAAGACTGTTCAGTCAGCTCTGCATTTAAATTTTCTATTTTCTAAACAATATGCTTTATTAGTAGCAATTTATAGTAAAGTATATGAACGTTAAGGGATTTTACAGATAAGTAGGCCTGAATGACTCAGTATCCACTTTGTTTTTTATAATGTCTAGTTAGCAATTACACAGCAGATAGCTTCTATTAATTTAATTTTATTAAAAGAATTTTGAATATAGGTTAAATGAAGAGTACTTGGGGAAGAATAAATCATAATAGACCATGGAATCCCTTTCCATTAAACAGAACATCCTGGTATTTTTGCATAGTTCAAATATTTTGCATTAAGTATAACTTCATTCAAAAGCTGATTCAAAATAGTGTAGTTTGTTAGCTACCAGCTGTTAAAAGGGGATGGCATTTAAAAAAAAAGAAAAGAAACAAAACCCAACCCAAAATGTATGCTAGTAATTCCCTGATCTCGTTTTGGGAAACTGTCATTGTTTTGGGTCATCCATTCAATTCCAATAAAATATCAACAAGTTTTCATAACTGTCCAGCTGGAATTTTGTTAATAATAACCTGTTTGCTTTGTTCTTGAGGAATAACATTTGATTAGTGCATTTTATTGACACTGAAACCAAGCCATGTGCCCTGTTTTCAGTTTCTCTTGCAAGCAAGTGAATGCCCTCTACAGTTCTTGAATGCTAAAAATAAATAAATAAATAANCTACAAAGACATTTAAAGCAACAGTGCTTCCAGAATAGATTGAGCATAGGTAGTATATTTGCTGCTAGAGAAACACCTTTCAGTAGGGAAATAAACACAATGCAAATAAATCTTAGTTAATCTCAGTTATTATTATATTGAGATTAGTTGAATAAAAAGATAAAGATTCTGCCAGCCTTTTTCTTTTAAGCACCTGTGAGAAAGCACACAAGGGTATACTGTATAAATATGAGTTCTGTCAGAAGCATGACTTTAAATATTTCATGAGTTCTGCTTCAAATGCTTCTGCACTGCAAACAACTTCAGTATCTATAATAACCATAGTTCAAAATAATTTTTATAAACTTGTTACTGTTTTATCACTTGGCCCGTATTTATATAAAGCAAAATCATTCCCAAAATGCGGAAAATTTTAAAGCAAGTATCTCTTAGTGAATCACTTGTAGATCGTGCTGGCTGCTCTCTCTAGTGGACTTACTGGTGCTTTGAGCTGTATTGTTTCTCTTTGTGACCTTAAAATGATTCCTCTTGTCTTCCAGAGATTTGTCATATGGAAAGATGTCTCTGAACCATGAGTACCAGACATAACAGTCTTAGAAACTTTCTAAGACAGCTTTTCAACCTGCAAGGCAATTTGTTGCAAATGAGTTGCTGAAACAGTATTCTGCTGTACAACCACCTGTGTTTAGCAGGACTTGTGAGGCCACAGCTGGAGCACTGTGTTCATTTCTGAGTTCCCCAGTACAAGGAAGATGTGGACATACTGGAAACTGTTTAGAGAACAGCCACCTCCTCAGCAAAAAAGGCTGAGAGCTGGACTGGCTGTCCTGGTAAAAAGAAGGCTTGGAAGATCTTGTCTATGTGTACAAATATCTAATTGGGAGGGTGTAAAGAAAATGGGGCCAAGCTCTTTTAAGTGGTATCCAGTGACAGAGCAATAGGTAATTGTCACCACTGATCCTCTTACATCCATTATCTACCATCCTGTCATTGTCCATGAAGTGAAACAACGGGTTGTATCTGTACACGAGGAAACGTGTTTCTTAGGATGAGTATGACTGACCACTGAGGCAGACTGGCCAGGGACGTTGTCCTGAGCAATCTGTTCTTAATGGCCCTGCTGGATCAGGAGTGTTGGACAAAATAACTTCTAGAGGTCACTTCCAACTTCAAACGTTCTGCAGTTGATTTTACAACTAAAGTGTTTAGTTGGTGACATCAAACATGATTTGGCTACAGCCAACAAAAATAGTAGTGGTAGACACAGGTGATTGGTAAAATCAGACTTTTTGCAGGAAGTCTGGGTAAGTTCATCAATTAAGTAGTAAATAACATCCTCTTGCCTTTCTTTTATATTCATCTTGTGATAGATTAATTGAGGTAAGTGCTCTCCGATCTACTTCAAATCAGCATCAATAAGGACTGTGGCAGTTTATGCTGGAGGATAACAAAAAAGGAAACAGTTTCATAGCAATATCATGTTTTCGTTTGATTATAGTGGCGTGGCTGTTTTGAAAATTGGTGATTGCAATATTCTGTATTAGCTAAAATTATACCTGGTCTGCTTTGTTTGGGGCCAACTTTTTAAATGATCAAATTTTATACACTTTTTTGCCATACACATGCAAAAAAAACGGTACTTAAAGTGAGAAATAAAGCTTGGCTACTTGAGTCTGAGAGCTGCACATTCTAAACAGAAACTGAACATTGCAAAACTTAAATAGCTACAAATAAGTTAACACAATGTCAGATACAAGTATTTCTAAGGTCATAGGACACTCAGTCTCTCGTACATGAAAAGCACAGTACTTCCTGGAAAAAAATCCAAGTATATGAATTAATTTCTATTTTCCATTCTCAGACGACAGGTATAAAACCTATGGCTGAGAACATGGGAAGAATCACACTGCTTTACCACCTGGCAGCATTCCTTGTAATGCAGCCCAGTGTGGTACTAGCCTGCTTTATGGCTGGGGTAAATAATCAGGATTTTTAATATCAGAATTAACTTGGATTGATAGATTAGAGATATCATGACTGTCAAGAAACTTTCTAGTTGTTCTGTGCTTTGCATGATAATGCATTTTTAAGAACATGCATCCCCCCAATTTTTTAAAATAAAAAATTTATAGAGATATATATATATATATGATGTGTATAGAAGTAAGATCATATACCTAACAGATATAGCTATTTGCATTTTTCTAGGTTAGTGTTAAGTGATTGAAGGGACTATTTTAAATTCTAGATCTTTTGCCACTGCTGTTGATAAACTACAAGCCATACCTGAAAAGGCAGTGTTCCTTCTTTCACTTCTGTGGTTTCCTCCTTTGGTTTGATGGGGTTTTTTTCCCTTTTTTTCTTCTTCTGTTCTCTGAAACTCATGATTTTCATTGTGATCATTATTCTGATTCTCTTGTTTTTGGTGGACATTCTAACCTGTCTTTAGCAAACTGCTGGAGTCTGGCTGTTTGCAGTCAAGGGTTGTCCAAATTATTAGAAAAGGGGTACCTAGAAGAGTGCAGCACATTTGTAGAAAATTCGAGTTTTTACAAAGGTTCTCTCATGGTCTCCTACAATTTGAAACATGATACAGATCTGACTTGAAACTGATGATTAGTCTGCAGATGCAATCTGCAGAAAATATGTCATATTCGTAGAATAATATGGGCAGCTTGAAAAAGGCAGTTCATATTGCACTAACATTCACAACATGAATGACCATTATGAAGAACTTCCCATATGTGTAGAAGACTCAGTCTTTCTAGAAGGCCTGATTAGTCCTTAACCTTTACTCTCCACTTCTCTCTAATGGCAATGTAAAAATTAGTATAAAATTAATCAGAGAAAGAAATCCTTCTGAAGAAATTACTTCTCAGATTTGTTATGTGTAAGAACAGTTTTTGTTGTGAGATAAACACACAAAAATCATAAAAGGGCAGAGGATAAAAGAACGTAGGAGGACACAGAATTCGGGCATGAGTTTTGCACTTGCTAGGTTACTCCACTGAGATACTCTCACTAGGCATCGCTTAGTAAGTTTACTGAACTAGTGATTAAGAAAATCAAACAGCACAGACCTTAAAAAATACCTTGCCACAGTTGTTTACAGCGAGAGTAAGACATAAATGAATTGGTGTTAGGACATATTTACATTTAAGAAATTTATCTTAACAGTTTTCAGAGTCTAGTGAGAGAGGCTTGGTTTGTATTGGGTCATTACCCAGTTAAAAATAACCTTTCCAGGTCATGTCATTTTGTTTGCCGCAGTGAAATAAGTTTATTTCAGCAGAATGAGGCCGTTATTAGCTTGGCAGAGTCCACTTGTCAGAATTTTATGGAGCAGAACATCGTTTGGCTTGGAAATTCAATAAATACTGTAATGTGAGAGGAGTTAAACTCCAAGGGCTGGAGGGGCACAGTCTTGGGAATTTGTCACTAATGCATTGTTCGACACTTCTGTTGAGAAAGTATCAGGATATATGAAGAATGATAATTAAAAATCCTGAAGATGTCTCTCTCATGACACTAGGTGATGTTAAATATATGGACTAAATATAATTTTTCAGTGTTGAAGCAGAATAGCAGTAAGGTCAAAAGAGAAAATAAATACTTTGCACTTCCATTTTTACCTACTTTATTTCTCCTACATGCAGTCCTTGTAACATTGGGATTAGAAAAGAGATGGTTTAGCATGGTTAGAGGATATCTACAATTAAATGTAATCGAACTATTATTGTTTAAATTAGCATGGGAAAAATTTGCTCTCGACGTGTATTTATCTGAAGTGTGGGAGGTTGATTTTCTGTCTCCTGTGGGAGAGGAGTAGGAAAACTAATTGCTCTCCCTGCAAGGTGAAACTATGCAATTCAGTCATGTAATAATTTTAGACGCAGGGATGAAGTAGTCAGCAAAAATGGTTGGGGTGCCCTCAAGCTATCCAGACTTCCTGCTTGTACTTGGAACACTATCATTTGAAACAATTCTTTTAAAGTATGCCTGTTTGGGCAAAAAGATTACTTCCAGATGGAGTAATTTAGGTTTCCAGTCCTGTACAGTAACATTTATAGACCATGAGTTAATTAACCATTGGATATATGGTGGAATATTGATTATACAGTTTCATTCTGTCAGGATTGGATGTTGTTTATTAAAGAAACGTACACCTGTCATAGGTGTTACTGTCTGGACACTGAAATGCTACTTGGAATTCCATGTTTTGTACTATGTACAAATCAGGTGAAGATGTTTTAATAATTTTGCCAAGTATTAATACCAGGTCATTTCTAGAAGGTGAAGTAGTCCCATGAGGAAATGAAGTGTTGCACCACAGCACAAAACAATTGCTAACATATTCTAAATTATATTAACTATCTTTTCTTGAATTTATTATTTTTCAGCTGTTCAATCTGATTTTCTTTGTCATCTACAAGTATAATTTTGTAGAGTTAAAATTGAAGTTACCAGTATCAACTCATAGCAGTTCCTCCCTGTGTAATATGAATCCAAAAGTCTGAGGAATATACTGTTGTTCATTTGGTCAAAGTAGTACTCTCTTCAGTATTACTTGGATAATGCTAACATGCTCCATGGTATCACTATGTAAGTGGCATTTGAGAACTATACATTGTTTTGATATTTGTGCCTAATCTTTTCTTTT
>VZDJ01000668.1:965434-1081761 GCA_008694505.1 Cyanoderma ruficeps | reverse complement strand
GAAGGGGTGTGGATGTTGTCTATTTGGACTGCAGCAAGACTTTTGACATTGTCTCCCACAGCACACTCCTGGAAAAGCTGGCAGCCCGTGGCTTGGGCAGGAGCACTCTTTGCTGGGTTAAGAACTGGCTGGATGGCCGGGCCCAGAGAGTGGTGGTGAATGATGCTGTATCCAGCTGGCAGCCAGTCACCAGTGGTCTGGTCCCTCAGGGGTCTGTGCTGGGACCAGCTCTATTCAATATTTTCATTGACGACATGGATGAGGCAATTGAATCTTTCATTAGTAAATCTGCAGATGACATTAAGCTGGGAGCGTGTGTCGACCGCTTGGAAGATAGGATGGCTCTGCAGAGAGACCTGGAACAGTTGGATCGATGGGCAGAGTCTAACAAAATGAGGTTTAATGAGTCCAAGTGTCAGGTCCTGCACTTCGGCCACAATAACCCCCTGCAGTGTTATAGGCTGGGGACGGTGTGGCTGGACAGTGCCCAGGAGGAAAGGGACCTGGGGGTTCTGGTCAGCAGCCGGCTGAACATGAGCCAGCAGTGTGCCCAGGTGGCCAACAGGGCCAATGGCATTCTGACCTGTATCAGGAATGGTGTGGCCAGCAGGAGCAGGGAGGTCATTCTTCCCCTGTACTCAGCACTGGTGAGACCACACCTTGAGTGCTGTGTCCAGTTCTGGCCCCTCAGTTTGGGAAGGACGTTGAGATGCTTGAACGTGTCCAGAGGAGGGCAACAAAGCTGGTGAAGGGCTTGGAAAACAAGCCGTATGGAGAATGACTGAGGGAGCTGGGGTTGTTTAGGCTGGAGCAAAGGAGACTCAGAGGTGACCTTATCACTCTCTATAACTTGCTGAAGGGTGGTTGTAGACAGCTGGGGTTGGTCTCTTTCTCCAGGCAGCAACTGACGGAACGAGAAGACACAGTCTTAGGCTGCATCAAGGGAAATACAGGTTGGGTATTAGGAAGAAGTTTTTCACAGAAAGAGTGATTAAATACTGGGATAGTCTGCCCAGGGAGGTGGTGGATTCACCATCCCTGGATGTGTTTAGAAGAAAACTGGATGTGGCAGTTGATACCATGACCTAGTTGAGATGTTAGGGCCGGGTTGGACTTGATGATCTTGAAGGTCTCTTCTAGCCTACACATTCTGTGATTCTGTGATTCTGTAATAATAAAACAGTGATTTTACTCACTAGTGATCTAAAAGTTTTGCCTCTGATACAGGTGTCTTCCCTGATTTTTTTTTAATTTTATTCTGATGATTTATAGATATATAAGAAAATGTTTCTACATGCCTGTAGAAATACAGCTATGCAACTAGATGGATCTGCACAATAATACAGATTCACCACATACATACTCCAGGCATTAGAAAAAAAATTGCTTTAGTGTGTGACTTAAAAGAGACATGCTAAAAGAGACATGTTATGATCACCTTAAGGAAAAAATAAAGCTTCCTTTTTAGCTCACAGTTTATTAGAAGAGCGATTGAATTGGTGTGGGTGCACCATAGCAGGAGAAAGTCTTGTTAAGAGAGAGATTTTTTTTTTTTTTTTGCCTAATAAAAGGTGTTACTCTAATAAAGGAGTGTCAGGGGAAAAAAAAAGAGTCATTCAAAGAGGTTCTCTTGTAGTTGTCCAATAATTAGGCATTCTGATAATTCCTACTTCTTGTAGATGCATTGTACATAGGTAAGTGTGGTGAATACTGACATCCTGTTGTAAAGTGGATATCCAGTGTTTTCAGGATGTGGAAGTAAGAATTCTCTTACAGATACATTTTCAAAGGAAGTTTACTGGTGTTTTAGTACTCAGTAGAATGTCCCCATGACCTTGCTTAAAGGTGAGGTTTGTTTTTTTTTTAATTAATATGAAGGTCTGCAAACATCACTTAGAAATTAAAGAACCATCCTTTGAGGAAATTGAGGGATCAGTCCATTTACCTCAGCTGCTTAAACATGAAGATTTGTTTAAATGTTTCCTGACCTTTCTGTAACTAAGTGGAATATTGTGTGTCTCTAGACTCAGTTAGGATTAGGGTCCAATATTGTGATACTGAGTCAGGAGAGAACCCTTTTCAGGAGAATTTTTTGTGCATACAGAATTTGCTCATGATTGCAAATCCCTTAGTAAGCCATAATTCACTTCCATGGATAACTGCAAAGTAATAGCCTCGGAATAGATACAGCTGTATGTGTTTGCAGTTGGATATTCCTACAGAAAGGTAACGTAATCTTTCTGTGTGCTCATATTTTACCCTCTAACATAGATGTTACTTCCAATGTATATTCACAGAGCTCCATCTCTATTTTCTAAAAAAAGTTTTCAAATGTGACTAGTTTCTGAGGGATTTCAGTGTCTAAGTCTTTTTGGTTCTCACTGTAAGAAAAAAGTAGGAAACACTGAGGATGACAGCAATGATTACTAAGTTAGAAGTCTACTAGAGAGAAAACATAAAGAAGAACAGTATGTCATCAGATTTTTTTTATTATACTCGAGTGGTTAAACAGTAGCAGAACATTGAAAAAATTATGTAATTGTTTCAGACATTTAAATAGTATTAAAAAATGGGAGTGTAATTATATCAAATACCAATAAATTCTATATGAGAGTCAGAATTTCAGAAATCATTGTAATCAGTTTGATTATGATACTTCGCTTTAAAGTTTAATGAGTTTTGAATGAAATTCTGCATTTCTACATTTGTCAGTTCTGTGCAGTGATCTGGTTTAATATTTTTGAGACTGATCTTAAATTTGAAGATTGGGAATCAGCATAAGATTTTTATATATATATTTTTAGGAACTTAAGGAGGTCTTCTCTTTACCTGTTGGAAGAAGTTTAGAAAAAAATGGCAGAACATTTGTTTGAAATCATTTGAGAAAGATTTGCATTTCAGTTAGCATCTATCTGTTGCTGGATACCAAATTCAATGCCAAATTAGGTGACTGCTTTGGCTCTTGTGTAGATGTGTTTGTTCAAGATCTCAGCTACAGAAATAAAGGGAAGCTTTTTTGGTACAAATGAAAAAAATTGATGATGCAATATAGGAACAAATGGATTACACCGAAATACTCCATTACATTCCCAAATCCATAGATGAGGTGTAAAACAAACTCTGTGTAGATAAATTCCAGCCATCCTCCAAAATTAATTGTAATTTTTGGTGCTTTAGTAAACAAGTGTACATCTTTGTCCTAGATCCCAAGTAGTCTCTGACACAAAGACTGGTGTAAGTTTGGTCTGGAAATTTGGATCTTCCATGACAAACTTCAAATTAAAATGTTTAATGTAGAAGTGTCCGTATGGTAGTATAGTAATTGTGACATGACTAAATTGGTGTATCAGGGCTGCTTATTTTCTGGCCTAAAGATTATGCCTGAANAAAAAAAAAAAGAAAAAAAGAGTTCATTGGTTAAAATGTTAAAATAATGATTCACATATATTTGATATTTAATGGAGCTGACTTGCAAAAAAATAAAACTAATTCTTGAAGCAAATTATTTTATTCTTGTTTCCAAAGTCTTTAAAAAAGGAGACTTCAACAAAGACATCATTTGTGGAAGTAGTCCTGATCTCCACAGTGCTAATAGCTAGGAAATGATTGTGAAGTAAATTTCACAAAGAGTACGGTAAGAGTCTGCATCCTGTGGACTTCAAAAAACATGACAGACTCATCTACAGGTACCTGAACAAGACCACCTTTATGGAGTTTAGATTTTGTTTAAGGCATAAAAATGCCCCCTACATTATTCCTTCCCTTGTCCTTTAGCCTGTGACTTACCTGTTTCTTTTCAAACATTTCAAAACATTGATAACCTTGTGCAGGCAGCAGTGGAGGATCTGTTGTGTGCAGAGGTTCGGACTCAGGAATTCTGGTTTTGGATATCAAGGGGTTAGAGATTGCTTGAGATACATCCCTATGTTTTCTCACTTAATCCAGTTGTTTCTGTTATTCTAATTTATAAATAATAAATAAAATCCTAATTCTCATGTATCTTCTAGCGCCTTCAGTGAGCAAACCATTGAAACTAACACATCAGCTCAACAGCTGAATAAGTGTCTTTAGTAGAAAACCTCTTTTAAAATTGAGGATTTGCTGCAGTATGCAGAGCCCTAAGGAAAGGAAATACTCACAGTTTTTTCTCCTGACTTCTAACCCTTGAAATCAAAAGCACTTTCCCTATCCATTCATTTGTTGTTAAACCTCATAAAAAATGAGTCACTTTTCTTGGCAGAAGGTGGTTTTAACAACATTATGATATACGAAAGAGAGAGTCTGAAACATGAGCCCAAACTTGGACATACCACCAACATTTTTTTTGACTTTTTACATGTCCTGCTAAAGTTATGCAGAACATCCATAATGTCTACCTTTCTTTACAGGTTTTTTTTTTCTTTTACACTGAAGAAGTAGCATTGGAAAATGTTTTGAAAAATGTTACTGTTTACTAATGACAAGGTCCCAAAGTCATTCACATCTGTATACTTCAAATGAGGCTTTTACAGATATTGAAAAATTGGTTACAGCTGGCTGCACACCCTGACAGTTGAAAATAAAACTCCCATACCAGTCATAACTAGCAATTCAATTTAACTTATGCACAGTGAGAGCAACAAAATGTAGTTTCTTTCCAAAGAGGCGACAGTGCAGTCAGAACTTCCACAGCTGCCTTTCATGCACTGATAATTTAAAAAAATCAAAACAAAATTCCTAACTGGGAAATACACCCTCCCTTTATAATTATCTCTCTCAAAGCTGTAATCGAGCATTTCATTATAAAGATGCTAATCAATCCAGAACAATGCTCCTAGGACAGCACACACACCCAGAGATGTATCAGTTATAATGGAAATGCTGCAGAAACTTTACTGCGTTTATAATAGTTGTTCATGCATTTCTGTTTTGAAAGATGAAACTCCCACAAGTGCCTTGCAGTGTTTCAAGTAGAACAGGCTCATCTTCTAGCCTTTAGATGTATTGAAAAATAGTATTTTGTTATTAGTATAAATAACCAGAATGCACTGATCTAAAACAAACAAAAAGTTTTCATTCATCTAGCCAGATTTTTAGTTAAAACTAACAACAGTGAGTAAATGAAGCCAAAACTGGAATTGTGTTTCTAGGTTATGTTAGATTTTGTTTTTAAATTATTTAACATATCATTTGCAGCACCCACTAAAATTTGTTACAGAGATTTTTATCTCTGTGAGATGGTGCTAACACTCCAGAGAAATGTTTGACCATTGAGTTCTCACTGCCAGTTACAGCCCTCATTCATAGTTTAATGTGTACAGCCTTGGGATTTCAACAGAAGACTGTCAGTCCCAACATTGTGTTTCGTGTGGAATTTGAGTGTAACATGGGTGACATTTTTCTGGGGAAGGAAAGGCACCAACCTTTTTCTGCCTGTGTTTGGGAGCGGTGTTGTGGTAACATGGATGCTAATGGTGCTAATAGACAGTCAATAAGATTATACGGCATGTTTCCTCCAAGAATTATAAATAATTTTGTTTCATGTTCTGAAAAGGGATTTAATGTAAGCTGAGTCTTTAAAAGTCTTGAAATACTTCAGTGTGACTGTCTGAAGGCTTAAAGTTACTGTGTACTTCTGTAATGTCAGTCTATGGCATTTTGTACAGAGCATGGGGTAAAATTCTGAAATGTTTTTTGAAAGCCACCTATATGAACTGTTTGATATTTCATTAGACTCAGTATTTTCTCAGTTGGATTGGTAATGGAACTGGTTCTCTACTTTCATTAGCTCATTAGTTTAATTTCATCATGGGTAAATATAAAATACTGTGTAGCTGAAGGTTAAACTCTTTATTTAGTTTGAATCTCACAGCAATGCGTTTACTGTTTACTACTCTCCATCTAGAAATACTGGAAATGAGAAAAAACTGAAAGCAGAGGGAAAATGTTCCAGAAGTCCTGGAAGCCTTTGTGTGCGAGGCACATGTCTGAAAGGCAGCGGGGGTTCTCTCTTCTACTTCCGTCTCTTCATTAAATTTTGAACTCTGCAAACCAGTTCTTTTTGTAATTGTGTGTGCATATGTGTGTACACAAGTGTGTATTTGTGTATATTCTTAAAATTTACTTTACTGGCTGTTAAATGTCTTGTTTTATCTTATATCTGTCGTTTTTTATTCCTTCTGATGCTGAGATTATGAAAGGGACTCAAAATCTGAATGACAAGGAGCTGTAATCTAAGACACCATCTTCTGTGTTTTCTCATGTAGGTATTTTTTATGAAAGGTGACAAACATAACAAGGATAATAATCTTCCTTTTGTGTCCTATCTTCAGTCCGTTTCTTTTTTATGACTTTTTACTGTTCATTTAGAAGACAAACGATGAGTAGTGCCTGCAGTTCGTTATTTCACCAATTGAATCTTCTGTAATACTTCTTTCTCTGATTTTTCTTGCTCATTTATGAAAGAAGAGACAACAGATTGCTTGTTTCAGAAACTGTGTTGTGTTCCTAAGCAATTAAAGAGATAATTGAGCATATATATGAACCAATGGTATGCAGGAGGTTCTTTAGCAGGATGAAACTGCTTCAGTATATGGGTAGGAAAACAATTTTTGCTAAATATGGCATCAGTCTATGACATTGTGACATGCCTGGTTCTCATTACAATGTACAGTTGGTATATAGGGTATATAAGTTGCAGAAATATTTCCACAGCTGTGTACAGTAGAGTTCAGATTTTTTTTGTCTCATACCCTTTATGAAAATAATGTTCATTTGGGTGGTAGCACATACTCTCACTTTGTTACTAAGAACTGACAAAAAGATGTTTCAAAAGAAGATGAAGGTTACACAGTGTCAGTATGCAATTAACAGGTTAGAAATTACGAGCTTGTTGCTAAGGCCAGCATATTTGTAAGAATAAACTCAAAGTTAGTTTTTCTTTAAGATCATCAACCCAAAAAAGATGAGTGCTTTGGACGCTGTCGCAGGACTTGGATTTGAAACATTCTTGCTGAAATGTTTCCTGAGATGAACATAAACCCAGTGAAGAATATATGGAAAATACATAATGCATTCTAATCTATTCTAGTACTCTGTAGCAGTTGTAAGAGGATGAACCACAGGCCTAAGAGGGATTTTTTTTATTATCATGTTCTCGTAGCTAAGGCATATGAGTGTCAAGTTGCCTGTGTAAAACATTGTTAATGAAAGCTCTGGGTATGGGAGCTGCACCACTTCAAAGTGCAGAAAAAAATCTTAAAGTCAAAAATGAGAAGGGAGTGCATCTGTACTGGTTAGCGCTTTGTACAGTCTCCAATCGTTAGGTTGTCTAATGTTTAGTAATAGGTTTCACAGTGGAAATCTTTTGTTGATCTCAGTTGGCTTTCAGCAGATTAAATACAAGAGGATTAAACTTTCTGCTTCTCACTTCCCATTTGAAGGGGATTGAGTGAGAGGTTCTGTGATGCACCTGAAATGCCACTTCAAGTGGGCCTACTAAGCCATTCATTTCTTCTAATTACAGATAAATCTATAGTAGTTATTGAGGTCTGTAAAGAAAAACATGCTATGAATCATGCTGTCTGGCTGATGACTTTATGATTTTCTTTGGTATCAAACTGGCTTGTCAACATTATGACATTAGTTTGGTACTTAAAATGTACTGATTCACTTGTTTTTTTCCTTAATAAGGAAATTTCAAAAGTAAAATATCTGTAGGTGGTTGCTGCCTTTTAACTCTATTTTTCAGAGTTTATAGCTTTATTTTTACTTTTTTTCTGAGTGTCGTAAAACATGCATTATATTACAAAGACACTTTGTAGTTGTCATCTTTTTTTCCAAAAGAAGACATGGGGACAACCATGCACAATTATGCCATATCTTAGTATGGGACATGCAGGGTGCTTCTATTGCTTCGGGAAGTTTTTGTCTTTTATTACCAAATAATTTTATAATGCCAACTACTTTTGAAAAATAACCATTTCAGCTCTCCGTCTTCTCCTCTAATACAATTATATTGCCATCAGCAACATTATAATAAAGTGCAATCAGGCTAAACTAGCTGCAGCTGGATTGCTGTCCTGTGTATACTGCAAATTCACTGTCTCAGTCAGTCATGCTTCAATCTGATTAGCCAACAAGTATATTGGATGGTTTTGAAACAAAACCATAAAGGGAAAAGGAAGAAGAAAAGCCATAAAAGAAGAAACTGCAGAGAATAGAGAAAAAATGCATTGTAATACTGAAGTTAGATTTGACTTCTTAGCTCCAAACTTGGAAATATATTTCTAGTTTCATTTTAGTATCTGTGATACCTGGTATGTGTCAACCATGTCTGATCCTAAAGATGAGGAATAACCTGAATTTTTTGCAGTATCCCTGCTGAAAAGGACAAAGGAAGGGCAAAATTCTCTTGAAAATAAGATGGCTGCTCAGATATAAGCAACGCTAATGTGTCATATGCATAGCAGTGGAGCTGTAGAGTCATATTGCTAGGTCATCCACATACCAAGCTCTGAGAAGAAGCAAGCTACAGAAAGGTGCTGCCTCTGACAGTAACTGTGGTCTCAAAACTCAGCTGCTCATGGTAGAGTCTAGCTGCTCTTGGTAGTTGTGCTTTTTCGTAAGACTGCTGGGAGCATGTGCTTGAAAGCTGGTTTTGGAGAGCCTTTTCCTGGGAGTGTCTGATGAGTATGTGGTATATGACACAGTGGCTCTAAAAATGTTTTTGTATGTGGCTCACATTCTCATAGATTTAGGCTCTTGTAAGGGGTGATAGCTGCACAGCTCCAGTGTTGTTCAAGTAATGTAATAACCAAAGACTAACAAACTGCATATGGCAAATACCCTAGTACTAATGATGTGTTCTTCTACTTTTTCTTTTTTTGAGGCAAACAAGTCATAAATCAGTCTGTAAATGTTTTTGCATAAACACAGTCATTGTATTGTTCTTAAACCAGATTTCAGAGGAAACAACTAATAGAATCATAGGATCTAGAACAGTTTATGTTGTAGAAGACATTTAAGAATGAGTCCAGCTGCTATGCTAACACTAAGTCCATCACTAAACCATGTCCCTGATTACTATGTCTGGGCTGACAACCCAACCAAGTTCCCAAGGAAGACTGTTCCAATCCTGTTCAGAGAAGATCGTTTTCCTAGTATCCATTCTAAACCTCCTCTTGCACAACTCAAGACAGTTACTCTTCCTCTGTTGAGAAGACCCTGATCACCCACCTGGCTACAACCTCCTGTCAGACAGTTGTAGATAGTGATGAGGTCTGCCCTGAGCCTCCTTTTCTCCAGCCTAAACACCCCCAGCTCCCTCAGCTGCTCCTCACAGAACTTATGCTTCAGACCCTTCACCAGCTCCATTGCCCCACTGCCTTTCTTGTACTGAGGGGCCCAAAACAGAACACAAGATTTGAGGTAAGGCCTCACCAGTGCCCAGTACAGGGGGACAGTCCCTGCCCTGGTCCTGCTGGCCACACTGTTGCTGGTCCAGGCCAGGATGCCATTGGCCTTCTTGGCCACCTGGGCACACCCTGGCTCATGTTCAGTCACTGTCACAGCACCCCCAGGTCCTTTTCCTGGGGGCAGCTTTCCAGCCACTCTGCCCCAGCCTGTGGCACTGCCTGGGGTTGTTGTGACCAAAGGGCAGGACCCAGCACTGAGGCTTGTTGAACCTCACAGCATTGGCCTCAGCCCATGATCCAGCCTGTCCAGATCCCTCTGCAGAGCCTTCCTGCCCTGCAGCCGATCTACAGTCAGCAATCGCACCCAACTTGGGTCTGTGAATTTACCAAAGCTGCGTTCCAGCCCCTCATCCAAATCCTCAGTAAAGATACCAAATAGGACTTGTCCAAGATTGATCCCTGGAGGACACCACTAGTGAGTGACCTGATGATTCTAGACCCCTTAGTGTGGGTTTCACCTTGTTTTTCTTCTGTGGCTGAAGAAAGAGTAAAATAACACTATAGCCAAGATACTTACTTTAGCTCCTTTTTATTTTTTGTAAGCTGCTGCTCTTTTTTTCACTTTTCTGTCTCTCTGTCTAGCTTTCTTGGGTGTTTGTTTTGTTTCTTTTTGGATTTTTTTTTATTTTTTTTTCTTGGTTTGGGTTTTTTGGGGGGGATTTTGTTTGTTTGGGGTTTTTTTTTGTACGTCTGTTGATTTTTATTTTAGCAAGTGTCAGAATAGTTTGCTTTCTTTAATTGCTCCTATGAGTGAAGTCAGACCAGGACTGTTTCAGGGTTAATGTATGCGAGGAATTCACAGGAGTTAAGACTGGAGTATTGGCAGAGTTTGTGTTTTTTCAGGCAAGAAGTCAGTCTTAGTGGAAGATGTTTCATTTGTCTGCTTAGTATCTGTGGCTTTGTAACATGATCTAAATTATTTCCATAGATTCTCAACAATACATAGTTTAATGTGCATAGACAGATAACATGGTGTGCTTTTCTCATCTAGCAAGACTGTTTCCAGCTGAGCAGCACTTCAGCCTTTGCCAGCACAAAGTTTTTTTCTTGAGCCATTATTTGGAGGCACGAAGTTAAGAAGTTAGGCCATGTTCTAATAAATTGTTTCTGCATGACGTATAAGAAAAATTCGTATGATCTGCAGAAGTGGCTAAGATGGCAGAAGTTTGTAAGCATTGAGACACCTGTCTACTTACAATTGGTATTTTAATTCATGATTTAAAATGGAACTGAAGCTATATAAACATCAGGCTAGGCAAGGTTTTCTCTGGATGGTTTTAAGATCCCATATGAACGTAAGTCTGTCTGTAAGCAAAAACCAGAAACATTTAAACAATTTTCTATACCAGAAAAAGATCCCAGTGATGTGATTTCATGGTGCTTTGCTATCGTTGAGTTGATTTATTCACTAAACAATTTAATCAATTTCTTCAGTTACAAAAAAATCCAGTCTGTTTTTCATGGTAACACAGGAATTTTTGTTGAAGTCTAAAATGGAGTTACAATGTAGAATCAGATTGTTATATTAAATTGTTCTATATAGTCAAAATCCCACCTAGTACTGCAACTCGTTTGTGCTTTTATAATGATGTAGTTAAAATGTTTGCATGATATCAGAATCCTACTGTTTTAGGATGGGTGCTCACTCATCTTGGAATAACTGTAACCAAGATACTCAGCAGTGGTAGACAAGCATTAGGGTGTATTGTTATCCAGAGACTGGTAAGAATGATTTTTGAACACTCAGCACAGCTGTCCTTCAAATTTCCTTAATCATGTGTTTGTATTTTGGATTTTTTAAGAATAAAAGCATAATGAACCATTAAACTTTTCTAGCAGATCAACTATAAAAACATTTATCATGTTTAATCAATAAAAGAGCAAACAAAATGTGGAACTTCTGCCACTGCCAGTTGCCCTCATTGCTTTGGAAAATACATTTAATTCTCTTTCAAAGACATTGTTTTACCCAGAGGTATTTCTGAATTGATTTTGATTAAAGAGCTTATGACAATTAATTTTATGCATTATTTTCTATTCTTTCTAGTAATGATTCAGCTGTCAGTTATGTTTTTTCAGTCAAGATTTTTCCATGAAATTTACTTTTTTTTAAGGAGGGGTCGTGATTGATATGCAAATAGAGGAAGTATTTGCACCTTTTCCTACAATCACTAGTTGTAGTAACATTTTGAATACGTTTTTTGTATTTCTTCTCTTGCATTTCCATGGTATTAGAAGTGGAAATGGATGTAATTCAGGATTGTGGATGTGATGAAGTGTAGAAACAGAATTTGAGCACAATCTTCTGTTTTAATTTTTGCTTCCATGTATTCTTAGAGAAACACCATTGTTTGGTTGTTTGGATTTTTTTTAATATAGGGTATATCCAATTGCTTTCCTAAGGGGATATACAGGGGTTTTCTGTGGGAAGTCCTTGAGACAAACCTGAGATGACCATGAACTAAAATCCTATCTCTGAAAAGTTTAAAACTTTGGAAAAGTTGAACCAGAAGTCCTGTTTGGAGCGCAGATGAACTCTGCTACCTTCACAATCCCTTTGTTCGAAAATTTTGTAAGTTACTGTTTGCTTAGTTATTTTTGTCAGTGTGGCACCTTGCATCTGTTATAAGTTTTTTATGTCTGTTTTCTGACAACTCTTCCCAGCTGAGCTGGATTTGTGTTAGCAAGCATTTAAATGCACATTCAGGCATGGAAAAACAAGCTGATAAAAAAACCCAAAAACTGTTTTCTTTTTTTTGTTGTTTCTAAAATTTGCTCCCATGTATGCATTTCCTATAATTATCTTGTAGGAGGAGCCATCTTGTGAGTACCGTGATGGCACCTAGAAGATTATTTTTGCTACTAAAGTAAACAGACTGCAGGGAAGCATTGTTCAGATGTTTCATTCACTCAGTTCATCGTTTTGAGGATAAATGGTACACGTGCCCATGCCCTGGTACTATCATCTGCTCATCTTCTGCTGAGGAGAATTCTTTTTTGTCTCTGCATTGAACGCTCTGGAAAGCTGCACATCTGCACTTTTACTGATCCTATTAATAGATAATAATTCAGATTAATAGATACCACTAATCATGAGAAAATCTATCCTCTTACTTGTGTGTTATTGTTAGATGTATTACCTGGTTTCATAGATAGCTCTTTTAGAGGTATTGGAAGAGCCATTTTTGATTATTTAATACAGCAGTTAAACAGCACTTAACATAAAATAATAACAGCTTTTATTAAAGCTTCATACAGAGAAATTTTTTCCGAAGTAAGAAATTTCTGTAGTTATTGTGATCTTCTGCCAGGAAGAAACCCCATCTTTCTGCCCTGGTGCAGTGTGAATGTTGTAATAATAGCTGTTAAGAGAGTACCTCACCCAGGATTAATTCGCAAGGCAAGTATTGGTCCTCTGATGACAAGGCTAGTGTAACTTGGTGCTGAAAATGTTCTTTCTGTTTTCACTGTCTTTGGTACCACACACAAGATGCAACGAACCGTCATCAGGAGGAAATAGATAAGATAAGGAACTACATCATTTAGAATTTACTAGCGCTTTAGATGAGTTTTTCAATTTGGAACTACTAAGGTGGCTTGATGGAGAAGCTGCTAGTTGTCTTGATAATTTCATTTAGTCCTTTTAAGGAGTTGCATCTTCATGTTAGTTTTTGCAAATAAGCCAAGTACGGGCCTATATACCACATGATGTGATATCAGTGTTGGTACAGTTTTCAGTCAGTAGCAATGTCTGAAGGTTTGTTTTCCTTGTGGGTAAAGCTAAGGCAGACTTTCATGGAGAACCTTGATAGCACCTGAATGTCTCTTGACTTGCTTTTCTCTATGTTACCAGCCCATCACCTGCATGCCTCCATTAACAGTGTATCTTCAACTTGAAAAAAGAACCTCTCAACCACCATCTTTATTGTAGTGCTTATGTTTCCTTGAGCTAAAATACTGGAAGTTTGCTTGAGTGCCTAAGAAGGTAAAGAGGGGGAACAAACAACAAGCAAAGGGTCTTCTGGAAACCTTGGTGTTTATCAGGTTAGCTAAAGTCACGACTCTCAGAGCCATGACTGAGGGCTTTCATTTTATGACCTGAGTGAAAACAAATATTACCTTCAAGGCAGACAAAATGAGTGCAGTATTCCCAAGTGGTTGTATGTGTATTTAGAAAAGAGAAAGCAATGAGGTTTCAATTAAAAAAAAAAAAAGGCAAAAAAAAAAGCTCTTTTTTCTTTCAACCTTTGGTTTGCCAGGTTTTGTGATACATCCCATCATTTGCAGGCAGCTTGTAGAAGATAAGTGCAAATTCACATATCAGGATCATAAAGTTTTTAAAATTCTTCTTTTCCCCAAGCAGACAGTAATAATTTTCCTGGTAACCACCACATTTAATATTTCGATGGAAGTGCTTGAAATGTATGAAAATAACGTGCCCCAGTGCCCCATTAAAAACTGTTGTGTAAAACAAGTGCCTTTGTGATCAGCATTTTTTCCCCTTCTCTGCTGCCATTATTAATTATCAGTGGTGTTTCCTCTCTGCTTCTGCCCTTGAATGGAGTAAGGGAGTACTTGGTATCCACCACATTTCTCCATTCACCTTCACGGTGATGTCAGCTAGCATGGTTGTGTACTAATGAAAAGATAGTTGTGTTCTTAAGTGAGCTACTTTAGAGATAGTTCAGGGCTCCCCTGCAACTCCTGCATTCCCAAAAGAATGAAAATAAAAATCACCTCTTCCTTGCAAGTATATTTCATACATCTCCATCTTTGTGATAGTATTGGAATCATTATACAGCAGTTGGCTCTGATACGCTTGCACAGACACAAATTGAGTCCGACAGGACTGGTGTCTCATGGACTTTGCTGTCATTTGAAATGCTGGCATGAAGATGGTAGCGATGAAAGGGGAAAGCTGGTGCCTTTAGCATTTTGCCTGTGAAGATTTCTTAGGCTTGTATTTTTTGATAGCAGTAGCTGATTCAAAAGATGGTTTTACAACAGAGATTCATAACATAGCATAGATTTCTACCAGCCGCTCATGTCTTTCCTTCCGCAAGTAAATTCTTTTGAGAGTTTCCCTGTCCTGAAAATAGGCTCTTCATGCCACCCACAAAACTGTAAGATCTATTTACTGGAACAACAATTAGTATACTTTTTTCTCTGCCCTGTTGGTTTTCATCTTTACTGCATGGAAGCCACTTGTGTGGTGATGAAGTAGAATGAAACTTAACAAATAAGTTTACTTAACAAGTTAATAACTTAACTTGTATCTTGCAGATCTTTCAGAAAGTGTAGTTGCATTTCACATTATTTTCGTGCCAATGTGAGGCTGCTTAGGGATATCTCTAGTATTTCCTGTCTGAGGAGGAAAATATTTTTATATTCCTTAATTTCTGTTAGTGTGGCTTATTGGACAAGGATAAGGTTTTTTCAAGTTAGGTGCTTTCAAGTTAGGTACTTGAACTGTAATTCTACCAGTGTATAACATTTAATTATGCATTCTAATAAATGAGATGGATTGAATTGAGATCTCAGCCCTTCATTCATTGTCAGATTTCTGGTTTTCTAGTAGGTATAATTCAGATATGTACAGAAAATCACGACAGGAATTTTAACCTTTGAAACTTGCTGAACTATGCAATATGTTAATAATACATTCTGAAGTAGATTTTGCGGTGTTATTCTTACCAGATGCCAGGGTGTCAACTCCCTGTTCGCATGTGAATTTGTGGGTATCTAAGCTGCTTTGATTACCTTCTCGCAACATGGATTGCACTGATGTCTTAAACCTCATCAACTATACTAGTTTCTTTGGTTCAGAACATGGTGTTGTTTTAACTAAAGATTCAGGATGTGACAGTTGCTTGATTATGTGGTAACAGTACAGTAAGAAATGTGTTGTAACAGTGCTAACATATATTGTGTCTTGGATCTTCTTTTACATACCAGTAGCCTGAAGTTAATTATGTTTCTTTTGCTTTCTGCCTTACCCTTTTATCTTTTAAATTGTTTTGCCTCAAATTGTGCACGCGTAAAAAAAAAAAAGAAAAGAAAAACTCTGGCCTATTTTTGCTAATTGTACTTTTTATCTTTTCACAGGCTCTGAAAATACTTCATCTGAAATTTCAGACTGGACAGACTCGCAGTGGCTTCTAAGCCAGTGAGAACAAGGCTGCCAAAGCATGCTGGTGCCAAGCTGTCGGATGATGCACATAGTCAGGCCAATGGTGGTGCTCCTGTGCTTGCTGCTCTATGCTGATGCTGAAAGTAAGCTTATTATTCATTTATGCTTAGGTCTTGGCCATCATGAATAATTTTGTTTTCAGCTGGTGGTTGCTAAGACTCTCGGAATGAGTTTCCTTTTGAGTGATTCTTCAAAAACTTCAAGGTCCTCTCTAGATCACAACCAGTATTTGGAAAAGATTGTTTATGCAACTTCCTTATTGTTCTTCTTCTTAATACTCCTTTTCTTAAGCATGGAGCAGTTCATGCTAAGATGGCGGAGACCACTGTCACAAAGTTACACAGTCAAAACAAATACCAACCTTGCTTACCAGACACTGGTCAAATACCTTAAAGATATCTGTCATTCTTTGAATATTTGTCTTAACTTGGATAAAAAAATAAATACATCCCCCTCCCAATTAATATCCAGTCCAATTAAAATTCCTGTCCCTTTGTAAGTGCTGCAACAGCTGTTCTAATGTATTATTTCCGACAGCTGTCACAGAGTACAGTATCCAAACAAATCAAGCAGAACTGACAACTTAGTGGCTGGCCTAAGCATGTGACAATTCAGTGAGGAAAGGCACCTATATTTACTTGTACTGAGGGAAAGCTGCTGGAGTTTGGTCAATCAGATTATCTAATAATGGGAAGATAATATCTGCTTTTTAATTAGGAAATCATTAGGTGTACCTTGTTTACATGTGTTCCTTCTCCCAGCTGTTCTTTGGCTTCTTGCAGAAGTAGTCTGCAAATGAGAAAGGCCATTTGCTTTCCACCTGTTGATCTGCAGGTTTACTCCAAGCTGATTGTTAATGCTGGCTACAAGCTGACTGCTAACATTCACTTCATTGAGGGATGTTTTCCTACTTTTCCTCTAGTTCCTGTCTCTATGCAGAGACAGGACCAATCAATAACTTGGTTTCAGCTCTGCCTTTAGAAGACTTCTGTGGTTTTTCACACGTCTGTTAAATTAAGTATAAACATAGAGTAATAGAATCAGCTTTAGTAAGGCCAGATGAATCAGTTCTCCATAAATGCATGCAGAAGAGTTCCTTATCACCCCACCTGTCACCTGCACTCCAGGTATACAGAGTCACAGCAGGAAAAGAGGTACAAAAATTTTTCGATTTCATGGTTAATAAGATTTCCTTAAGTGCAGCTATGTGAAAGTGAAATAAATGGAGGAAAAAAGGACAAAACATACATGTTTGTTGTGTACTGACAGCTGAGATTCTTTGGCCCCTTTCCAGTTAGATAATGACCAGCTGGGATGATTGTGTCTAAGGTGAAGCCAAGGACATTTTAACACTTTAGCAGCAAATAATTAATTGGGAAGTGGGCCCATATGTTGGACAGTTTTGCAGTTTTAGTATTCTGCCTATTTGAAAAGTTGTGAGAACCACAAAGATCAGCTTTTTGTGACAGTTTCTCTCAAATTGAGATTGTGATTCTCAAGTATTTAATATGCACCAGCTTTTAAGTTGCTTAAATAATTATATACATATCTAGAAATACATTATGTGGCATTAATTAAATAGTGTGTCATATAGGTGTTTATGTGACTCCACTTAATACGACATCTATACTGTGAGTGTTAAATTAATGTTCTTCTATTTTACCAATTTCTTTGAGGGTCACGGTATAGTCACATTTTCATCTTCCACACAGTACTTTATTTGGAAGATACACTGAATCTCCAGACACTGTTATTTTGTGGCCTGGGTGAGGTAGGACAGCATCCGTGATCTTTCTGTATGCAGACACACAATCAGCCTCCTTACCTGAAGAAAAGTTCCTGCTGCTGTCCTCTGCCCTCTGCTCTTGCAGCTACTCCTACTCCTGTTTTGTCTTGCTCTTTCTAGAAGGGTCCCAGACGCTACTTTGACCCAGTGCTTATCTTGAAATTCTTCACAAAGAGTGGCAGGACCGTGTTACTTTATTTTAATGGGGAGAAGTTGAGACAAAGGGAACAACAACAACAAAAAAAAGTCACTTTTTCAATGTCACCCTGTAAAGGTTATGCTTTCTTTTTTTGACCATTATTTTCCCAGTCCTAGCATCAAGGCACTTCAGAGGAGAAGGTATAAATAAACATTGACACTACACTGTACGCTTTCTAGAGTAGTTGCAGATGGGTAAGGAACTCGTGCTCTTCCAGTCTCACTGTCAAATCACTGTGAGTGGGATCCAAGCAACAAGCCAGCTTAATGAACAGGTTTCCAGTGGTAGTCCTTAGTACTTTTCGGTTTACACACAACATTCACAGATGAGAGAGGGGGGGATGAGATACCTTTGTTTCTCTCCATCATTATGAAAGACCCCACACTCTGAAATATGTTGGCATGGGCTGATAAATGTACTGTGTCAACAAGCGTGTGTGAAAAGTAGGTTTGGTCCTTAACTCTTAATCCAGAAACTAAATTTTCGCTTGACTGAGAAGAGTAAGCAAAATTGAAAGGTTGCGGAACTACCTTTTCTGTTTTCACCTTTTGATGGTTGTAATACGATGCGATACTTGTAAATACAAGAAGTGAAAAATCTCAAGAATTGTGAGTATTTTTTAGCTGTCGTCTTTTATGTTTGGCATTTGTAGGTTCAGGGCACACTAAGAAGGAGTAAAGTACATTTTTGCTGAGGAAAGTACTTGTTCATTAGTCTTCTTTGAGGAACAGCAATCTGCTAGTCTGCAGTGTTTTTCATTGGATGGGCTGCTGATGGCAATACTTCGCCATATCTAATGACATGGTAGTAGCATAGCTTTGTTTGTCATAAGAAAAGTACTGGGTTTTTTCATGTTTATTTAAATGAACTGACAGAAAGTAACTATCCAGAACCTTTATGCAGGTTCATCTCTTTAATAGCAAGATGCAGATAAGTTTCAGAGACTCCTATATATTTCTTTAAAAATGATCAAATATGGTACATTATTATGTTTTTCTGACCTTGGCAAGGGTCACTGAGCTCACTTAACCATGGAGCTTAAAGAAATATAGGAAATACAAAGTCTTTCTGGAAGAGTTACTCCTGGTCTTTCCTAGTATTCCAGTTTTTGAAAAATAAGAGTTTAATTTGTATTAATAGAATCAAATATTTTTCTGCAGATAATCTGCATCCTGCATTATTAGTAATTTTGGTTCTTGTGTGTCCTGTTCCTTTTTCACATTGAGAAAGGCCTGACCACCAGCCATTCAAAATTCTCTGCTGCATTCCAGTAACTTTGTCTATTTAGTGCTCTTCCTTCGTATAGCTCCTACTCTGACATTTTGTTACTTCTTTGGAGATGCTGTTTTAAAGAGAAACAACAATTCTCTCTTCCTCCAGCAGAAGTGTTTGCAGCTTAATGTAAAAAGGCAAACAAATATACTTAGTAAAAACAATGCATTTGTTGTATATTGCTTCTATTCCCAATTGTTTGCAATGTGAATAATGCTTAGCTTGTTCTCTGGCTTCTAGTGCATACTGTGACAATTGCCATCTTGCAGATAGCCACTGTACCATCATACCACCATCTCAGGCCAGGATCAGTTCTGACAGGACAGTGATTACTTAGAACAGATGTTGGGGTAGTTGAAATGAATTCTTGTTTAATAGGATGTAAAGACAGTAATTTAGTATTGGTGAAACCTTTTTTTTCCTCTATATTTTTTCTTTTTTCACTTTTTCTAAACTTTTGCTTTACTAGAACGTGTGTTTTTCCCTGCTGATACCACTCTTTCTCTGTAAAAACTTAACTAACTGAAACACATTCATGCAGTCCATACTGATTTTTTTTTCCTCTCTAAGCACTTGTCTGTAACACTAAACTACCCAACAGATCTTTCAAAGTAATTAAATTACAGAAAGCAGTTATGTTATAGTAAGCCTTACAAGTGGACAAATGTGGATCATAGTAAAAACCCTCACTGTTCCAAAACAAGTTCATAAACACTTCATGGGGCAGTGAAGCCCAATCTGGAAATTATTTACTTTTTGTACGTGTACCTTTGATAATTAGGACTGATTTTTTTTTTTTCAGAGTAAATTAGATTTACATTCAAACTCTGACATCTTTGAGCCGGTAATTTCAATTAATTGCTTCCAAGTATGGGCAGTGACAAGAAAAATTTCAAGATAAAATCTTTCTCTTCTTTTTTGGTAACTTTTTGCAGTATCATTTGTCTTTCTATTAGTGCTGATAGCATACACTGTGTAAGATACAGCCCTTTGGTTATATTGCTCTTCTTTTTTTTAAGAATGGCGATGTATTCAAGAGAGTTGAACTATAAGCTGGGGATTTTCTGGGGAGGGGAAAAAGCTTCCAATTTTCTTTTATATTCTTTTTTTTTTTTCCCCAGGAATTTTGATCTGCTCTCTTCAGTTCAACCCTAGGACATTTTTCAGTTGATTTGATGAAAATGACTATATACTGTTGCAAGAGTAATTTTATCCTGGACTTATTAAATATGATACCACATCTGTCAAGTAAATCACCTATCACTTAAAGTTTTAGTTTTAGGGGAAAGTGGGACAGTTAGTCATGCCAAACCATTCTAGATGCATTCATTTTGCTCTGCAGCAAAGTGAAGTCTTTGGAATAAATGTGATAGTTGAGATTAAGAGTCAGGGAAAATGAAAATATTATGTGATCATTCCAAGCATACTGACTTAGCTGCAGAAACTACAGGTAATAAAGCTCTTTACATGAGCCACGGTTTATCCAACCCTTATTTTTCCAATCTTTACGTTGATGCAAATTTGAATAATTTAGTTCCAGCAGTAGCCATAACTGCCACCATATCTGTTTAATCTGGTGTAAATTGTCACGTATTAATAGCAAAATAATTAGCTGCTTGAGGAATAAAATTTTTCAGTGTAAAGACTTTTTTATATGTTTTTTGTTATTTCTAAATCTGTATATAAGAAAACATTTTGCCATGTAATGTGTAGAAAAGATCTGTGTATATTTTGTAAAGTGTAGATCCAGAATTAAATCATCAGGGTTTTGAATTTTGGAACAAATTGAAGAAAATGACAGAATGGTTCTTGGGAACATTTTTCTGTCTCCATCTCGGCTGCTCTGAAGATTGTTGCTGTGTCTCTTTCAGAGCTATTGTCACTTCAGGTAGTTGTAACCCCGTCTCCCTGAAGCAGAGCACTGAACAGAGCTGAGTTGCAAGCTTGGGAATCTGAAAGCATTAAGCCCTGGCAACTTTACCTTTGTCTAGCTACAGAGGCAGTGAATTCCCCAAGTAAAAAAGCCTTTATCTTTAGAAATTTTTTGAGCATGTATAAAACCAGAGTCAGAAAATCCAGGGTGTCCAGTCTTCCCAGACACTTAAAAATCTAGATATGGGAACTGTATTTTAATGGCCTTACAGAGCTGGAGAAACCCACATAATTTAGATTAATGTTATCTGTTAACAGCAAGTGTTTTTGGAGAAACTACAGTATGGGTAGTTATCTCAGTGTGTTTAATTCCCTGCAGCATCAGTAATGACCACTGGCAGATAAAGGAATGTGAGTCATTAATATTCCTGTGTCAGAATTGGCAGTGAATTCCAGTGTGTCTGCTAGATTGCTTAAGAACATGTCTGCATACTTCAAAAGTTTACTAGAGGTACAGGTCATAATCTCAGTATAGGAAGGCTCTTAGGGAAAAAGGAAGAAGAAACAGTTGTACAGACAGTTTGGATTTTTTTTTTTTTTTTAGGTTATATTCACACAGCACAACAGCTGCTCTGGTGTTTTACAGTATTTTTACCCTGTCTGAAGCTTAACCCTCATTGGCTGACATGGAGATAAAATGTTGAGTGGCAGCATCTGTTTCAGTAGTGAATTTCTGACAGCATCTTTAGAAAATTATAAATATCTGAACATGCACAGAAAGGTCACCATTCACTTTTGTCCACCCTATGTTTCAGTAAACCCCCCTCCAAATAATGTATGTAAAAGATGATTCTGGCTTAAGCAGTGTCTGCTTGAAGCCATATTTGTTCAAAATAATTAGGCAAACACTTTTTTAATTTAAGCCTTTCAAATTCTTGTGAATGTACAAAATATTTTTTAAAAAATTGTGATGGTACAAATTGATATGAACATTGCTAATTTATTTTGACTGCTTCCTTCTAAAAAAATTTATGTGGAGAATAAGGTTACACTTTGACTTTAGATTGCTATAAAAAAGTTTAAACATGAAGTTTTGTACAAATTCTACTGTGGCTTTTACTGAATTATACAAAACTGTACATGTTATGAAAAAAATTGAATGTAGAATTTTGTCTGTTGATTACAAAGTTTATATTGCATAATTGAGAACATATTGCTAAAAGACAACTAAAATTTGAAATTACTCATAAACATAAAATTGAAAATGTGTGGCATATGGTCATTCAGTTCACAAGAAATTCTGGGACGTGACTGTAAACACTTTGGACATAGTCTTGCTGTCAAAGTAGTGGGCAAAGAACAGAATTTCACAACGCATAACAGATTCTCGAATTCTTACAAAATATGAACTCTGAGAGCCTTTTCCCAGCAAGGCAGTTGTCAGGAAGAAAATTCAGTAAAAGTTTAAAATTTGTTTTGTTGGGATATAAATTCTTCATCTGTATGTCTTTGTGAAATCTAAGTGGGTACAGTTTTGTTCTAGTTACTACTAAGGAACTGATTTTTAATTTACTTTGTAAAGCTTTCTGTGCCTTCAACTTCAGGACCAGTATATGGATGGAAGAGAGCTTCCACTGCTGTTGATTTTATTTCAATACATGGAGTTGTGAAAAAGGAGGCAGAAAGAATAAGAGGAAGAGATAAGAAATTTATTTTAGCAGTGATGATTAATTAGGTATGGTCATTTCCAGGAAGGTTCCACCTGTGTCATTGTTTTCATCCAAGAATATCACATACACTTCAATGTGTAAAATAATTGTAGAGAATATGAGCAAGTGATATCTGGACTGAAAAGAGAAACAGTCATTTGATCTCCTGTTCTAGTAAAAAAACATATGTTTTACCATCAACAAAGAGTGCATAGTATCTCTAAATGTATGGATTTTGGAAATAAACAAAATTTTTGTGTGAATTTTTTGGGATTTTTTATATGAAAAATTTTGTGTGTTAAGATGAGGTTTTAGGATCTTATATCTTTTGATTGAAAAGCAAAGGTAGAATGATTGTGAATAAAAAGGCAAATTAACCCTTACTGATAAGGGCGTAATGGGGCCAGTGATGTATTGAAGTTTGTCAGTGGTTGCTGACAAACTGGAGAAAATGCAAGGAGGAGAATAACACAGATTCAGGACCAAAAGCTTGCATCAATTTTGGTAATAGTTTTTTTATAAAACTGAAGGCTTACTCCAGCTGATGGATATGTATTTTCTTCTTCTCAGAATATAGCAATTATAATTGAGGGCTTTGCTCAATACATGCAATTTTTGAGAGCTTTGCTCAATAAATTTGAGTTTAATGGTAATTAGTGGCTGATTGTGGTCAGTTACATTGTATCTGTTGAAACAATGTGCTTAAATGTCAGTTTGCTACTGTATATCTGAATATTCTCAGATTCAGATTTCATGCATTTTAGAGACAGTACACAAGGTGCTAGACTCATTTCAGAAGTGAAAAAGACAATCCATTTGTTTCTTTTCTTTTTTTTTTTTATGTAAAAAAACCTAGCTTTTAACCTGTGAGTGATTCATCTTGAAGAATAAGGAAGAGAAGGAAATCACTGGAAATGGTTTAAACCTTAGTGCACCTGTATCTTGTCAGAGTTACATAGAATGCTTTCAGTGACAGCTAAAATGGTCCAGAGGATGGGACAGCTGCCATGTGAGAAATGACTGAGGAGGCTGAGACTCTTTCAGTTTCAAGGAGAATTGGCAGAAGTGGGTTGTGGGGATTACAGCTAAGGTCTGAAAAATTACAGTCACGGAGGAGAGAATGAAAACAGAATGGGTATCCACCTACTCAGTAATAATGGAACTGGAGTTTGGGGATTTTAGTAGAAGAGTTATTAAAAGCACGTAAAAAATGGAAATTACTGTTCATTTTTATGGAGGCAGACAGTATTTATAGTTGTAAAGAACTTAAAAAATCCGTGTAGAGGAGGTCCATAAATTAGTACTATAAGAACAAACAGGAATTCCATCATTAATGTAGTTACACACATGAAGTGAGTGGACCTCAAAAATTGCCCAGGCTGATACGCCCATATATGGCATGTTCTCTTGACGTGGAGACATGATAGCAGACCACAAGGCTTAGTACATCCTAATAAGGCATTTTCTGCAGCCTTACACTCAGAAATACATATGGTTTCAACAGGCATCGTGCATTGTGTTCATTGACACTAACTTTTCTAGTTTGGAGATCCTTGTAGCACACTATATCACAATTATATCACAGTTTGATGTATTTGAAAACTAAGAAGTGAAATTAGAGGCTACAGCAAGAATTAAAGCAAATGCAGTTTATAGTTTTGGAAAATTACAATATTAGTGTGACCAATAGCAGAGCTCACATATATGCCATCTCTCTATGTGTTTTTGTGTGTGCATATGTTGCTCTGGGGCAGGAGACATAAGGATTAGTTATTTTATGGGATGTGCTATGAAGCTTTATAATTCACAGATGAAGTACATTAGTGGAAAATCCTAGTCACCTTTTTTTCCTCTTTTATAAACTTCCATCTTCGGACATACTCTTAATGTGAAGAAGTGTAGCATGTTCATTGACCTTTTTCAGTATCTGTGGTCTGATGAAAATGACTTAAAGGTTGTAGCATCTAAAGATGTGTGCATTCTAAAAACTGGAGGCAAACTGCAACTCAGAAAGGTCCCACAGCATCTTAGGAAGATGACACTGTATCTACTCTTAAGTCCAGGTTTTGAAATCAAATGGATACAGATTCTCTTAAAAATATAGATAGTTCTTTTAAAATTAAATATCTCATAAGAAATTAATTTAGATGCCTTGAAAGTAATTTGGCAATGCACTAATTAAAGATAAATTTGTTACTAAAGACATTTGTTAAAATTTTAAATTAACTGAACATGATTCTCTTGAATTGAGATTATTCGCATTCTACGGAGCAACTCAGTGTTATTTTTTAGCAAGAATTAGAGACTTCTGAAAACATTACAGTGAAATGAAGTGCTTTGGAGACTCCTAACTATGAGTGTGGATAACCTGAGTATGTTAAAAATAGCTTTTAGATTTACATGAAAAATGTGAGGAATTTTCCCATGGTGGAAGGTCTCTAGAAAACTTTTCTCAGTTATACATCATTTGAAAGCTCGGTACCCACACAGACCCGGAGCTCATTTGATGTCTTGAGAACCTTGTGACAATTCATGATAGATCTCAGTTTAGATAGGTAGGTAATGTATAAACAGTTTTGAGAAACCTGATCCTTAATTTTCTGGATTTTTTTGCATCAAATATTGGATATGAAAGAAAAAGGAGCATTTTTATCTCAAAGCTGTATAACTTACAGTTATTGCTAAATACTAATAAATGCATTTCCAGTACTCTTTCAATTTTCTGCTCCCTCTATTCCTTCTGAATAAATGCAAATGTGTGAATGGGGGCTAGACAGGGTTTTTAGCTACACTTGGCTGTGAATTTGCTTACTTGATTTTGAAATGAAGAGTTTGGATAGATTTGTAGATATTATTTAAATGAAAATATTAGAACTTCTAGTTTGTAGATATTATTTAAATGAAAATATTAGAACTTCTAGTCAAATTATTCTCAGATTCTCAAGTGCAGCAAGATTTGTCTACCTTTTCCATAGCCAGAAAAATCCACCTTTTGTCTAGAATGCCCCAAACATTGTTTTCTTTCCAGTAGGTTATAGACTGGTATTTTTGTATGGGTTCCTCTCTAAAAGGTGCATTTAATTGAGAATTTGTAGATGCCTTTGTTTATAAATACTCACTTCTGCCACTGAGCAGATCTTCGAAGTCTTTAGCATCTGGTTTTTTTGTATGTGTGCATTTTTTTTCTTATCTATGAGTGCATGGCTCAGTGTCTTATTGCAAAATACATTTTAACCTTGGGGGAAAAGATGCACTACTCTGAGAGCCTGAAGATCAAGAGTTTGTATTTCTTTGATGTTAATAGATCTGTCATGTCTTTTCATTTTACAAAGAAAGCATTTTGAAGGATCAAAAATGAGAATAAAAAGGTGTCTCTTATGTAGGAGGACCAAATCTACAGCTCTCAGTTTTTAGCGTGTCAGTGTGTGGCCCTTGCAATCTTTCTTTTATCAAGACGATTTTTTCTAATTCCATGTTAGTATTTTCCTTCTTAGGTTGTGAACAGAATATAAGACTGCAACTGCAAATCATCAGAACTCGCTGAGCTGTAGATACGTTGAAACAGTAAAGACTACACCTGAATTTCAGGAGATAAATTAATAATGCTTATTTGTAGTGCCTAATCACATATATTCAGACATGACAGGTAAATTTTAATAAATTTTCAGAGTTGCTTAGTTGGGGGTTTTTTTTGGTGGGTTTTTTTTTCTTGGGTGTGGTGTTTTTTTTGTTTTTCTTCTTTCCTGTTGGGGGAAAGGAGTTGCAGAGGTAGTCAAGCACTCCTTTCCCTTTGGGAGAATATTGCTAGGAAAGTGAAAGGCAGGTAATGCACAATTACAAAGAAAGCTGTTGTCTTTGACCATATAGTATTGCTACAGGCACTGGAATCTCAATGGTATCCCAAAGACTGATTCTTTTACAAGGCTACTGAAATTTGTTTCCAAGAACTGATTCAGAAAAGTAAGAAAGTAATATTTCATACAACATTCTGATTCAGTTATACTCAAATGTTTTGAGGTTGAAGTTTCAGAAAAGATCTTAAGCTCTGTGAAAAACATTTCATTGCTATTAATTTCTTACTGCAACACTACACTAATGTTTTCTTTAAGATAAATAAATTATGCTACTATTCATTCTGGAAGGGAATTTGTATTCCTTTAATAATTTCTTTTCTCTTTAGAATGCAGATGTGGTCCAGAAAAGACATTTAACATAGAAATGATGTAAAGGTGAATAAGAAATGAGATCATAAATACCATTTAACTGTAAATTGGATTTTAGGGTAATTTAAATCTTACTACTGGAGTATTCATCTCTAAATGCTCCTAATTTAAAAGCTTTTAAAGGAGTGTGCAAAATTTCTCTGATAGTTAATGCATTTTCCTTTTTCTGCCAGAATACCCTAAGTTGCACAAAGTCAGCAGAATCCATGGTCTAAAAATATTTTTTATTCTCCAGTAGTAATTCTTTTGTTTATTAGAATCTGAGTATGCAGCTCCAAATCCTGGGACCTTTGGGGCAACAGTTGTCCTTACGAGTTACCCCTTACAGCCTGTGGCCCAGTTTTCTTCAGGTGAAGGTGGAGTGCATTCTGACTGGAGTTGAGGGGGATGCTTTCTGCTTTGAGAAGGGATGCTTTTTGCTGTGAGTAAGTCTTCTTCTGCTGGTGTGAGTGGAATGCAGAAGGATTGCTGTGCACCTGCAAAGACCAGCAGCATGTCAGGCCTAAACTTCACCACTTTGTGTTCTTTGGTACCAGAGGGTGCCTGACTTTTGTGTTGTGCTGTGAATCTCCATGGGCCTCACCCTCTTAATGAAAAAACAATTCATATTTCCTGTGTTCTTCATTTACCATTTGTGCCTCTTCCTATGCATCCGTTTTCCCCTTCAGCTCTCTTTATTCTTCCTCATGCTAGCTTCCCCACTCATCTCTTAAAGTCAAAAATATGCACCAGTTTTCATAAGCGTCCTTGGAATCTGGTCCAGAAATGTTGTCAGTCGTGCATCACTAAGTAGAAACAAAGCAGGAGCACCCATGTGGAAATAATAGACTGAAAAAATCATCAAAGAATTTTCATGTAAGTTGCAGAAACTCATTAGAGGTCAGTAAAGTCATATTATAGCCTAATGTTTAAACAGTAGCAACTTTGCTTTCCTCTTACTCAAGTGGACGTTTTCTCACTTGATTTCTGATTTTTGATATTTGACTTGACCAAACTGTTTCCAAAAATCACAAAGATCCTTTCAATAGTATCTGTGTTGTACAATCAGACAAGCAGTCAGACGGACAAGACTTATTATCTGCTGACCTTTCAGTACATTCAGTGAAGAAAAGGTAATCTCTAATTAATGACATAAAAAGGAAGTGAAACTCTAATTTTTTATCTGTCTAGACTATACAGACCATCTCAAAAGGGACTGTAATTGTGCACAGGTATTTTGCTTTTTAAAAAATGATGTTCCATCTCTAAAGAATTTTAAAGATTTTCATTTTGCTAAAATGTACCATACTACCCCAATTTACTAGACTGTGGGATCTGTAGAGTTGCTATTCAGACAGTCTTTTTTTTTTTTCCTGCATACTTTTATTTGATGCAACTTCCATGTTTCATTGATTCTGCTGCAATTTTTTCTCATACTGAAGTAGCACTGCCTTCACAGAAATTACCTGTAAGAAAAACAGTTCCCAAGATCCTATCCTAAAAGTTGGGAGTTTGAAAATCCCCTTTTTCTCGGATTGTAGTCCTGTTGTTGTGTATTACTATAATTAGTCTCACTAATTAAATCAGTAAGTGATTGGCACTTACCCCTTACTAACAAAGAGTAAAGATTAGTGCTTGCTTTCCCCTGAGACCTGCTTTTTCAGTTCTTCATGCAGCTCTCCATTTGTGGTGTTTATGCTGTAACTCTGCAGCACTGGGAAGGGGTTAACCTAGCCCATTGATTGTACTTCCAGACAAACTGCATCTTATGTGTGTCACCTCGGTGAAAAATGAAAGAGAACACCAAGATGAGTATAGCTAATTAATACTGGACAAGGAACTGTGTAATTCAAGTTTGTTGTAGAGGTCTGATTTTTTAACAGTTAATTTTGACTGCTCATGGTTTTTGTAGGGATTCTTTTGTGGATGTGTATTTCAATAAATGTATTTTGGGTAAAGGATGGTAAATATTTTGCTTTAATGATACCAGGTTGGACATGGCCTGCCTTTATTCTCAGTGGTAATGTTAAGTCTGCATGCCAAATTAAAAAAATTCAAATTTTTTTCTAATAATCAGCTACTACTACACTACACTAGCTAATATTGTGTCAGCTCATACTAAATGAGCTAGTACTGCTTAAACTACTTGTGCTGATCAGCTAGAATTGAATCAAAACAGAGATCTTTTTAAAGCTATGTAATTGACAGTGACTGATTTCTCAGGCTTATGTGACAGTTGGCAATTTTATTTCAAGCAAGATATCTAAGACACTGGTAAACATTCCTTTGCTGAAGGAGCTAGGAAGCGTTCTAACAGGCTGCCCTGGGAAGTAGTTAAGTCATCATCCTTCAGAATATTTTAAAGATGCGTAGTTGTGGTGTTTAGGGTTATTTTGTGTGGTGGACTTGGCAGTGTTGGATTAATTGTTGTCTCACTGTTTTTAAGTGTCTTTTCCAACCTAGATCATTCTGTGATTCTATCCTGAAGTGCTACGTAAAACACTTCTTTCCAAAATTCTAAGAAGTGTTCCATTAATCTGTGTCTGATCATTCATAGAAACTTTGCATTTCCTCTGGAATTCACTTGTATATACTTGAGATTGACATTCGCACTTGGGTTCATTAGGAAAACAAAATGAAAATAGAGAATGTCGTACATTTGTGTCCCTATACAAGGTATTTTATCAAAGCTGTTCACAAGATACTGGTTCAAGGGACCTGGGCAGGACGGAGATGTGGGCTTACAGAAACCTCATGAAGGTGAAGAGAGGAAGTGGGAAGGTATCCCTTTTATCTGGGAAAGAACAACCCCTTGCACACTGGAGGCTGACCAGCTGAAAAAACAGCCTGACAGAAAAGTTCAGGGAGTTCTGGTTGACCAAAAGCTGACCATAAATCAGTGATGTGTCCTTGTGGAAAGGAAGGCTGACATTTTGCAGGAGTGAGGTGATCCTTCTCTTTCACTCAGGCCTGGTGCATCTGGACTGCTGGATTCAGTGTTAGGCTCCTCAGTAGAAGAGAAACGGGGGCATGGTGGAGTGAGTCCATTGGAGGCCCACAAAGGCAGTTCTAATACAGGAGTTGTAATATTGTGATACAAAGAGAAATTGAGAGCTGGGACAGCTTGGCCTGATACAAGAAGGCTGAGTCAGATTTTACCTATGAGTATATAAATATACCTGATAGTAGAGGGTGAAGAGGGAAGCTGCACTCTTCTTAGAGAACCCTAGCTGACAACCCAAGAGGCCCATGAAACTCTGTTAAAACATAAGACATTTTTATAATTGTTACTGGTCACGCTGTTGTTGTTACTGCTGTTATTTCAAGACTGATTGAGCATTGGAATAGGTCAGAAGTTTTTGTGGTCCCCATTTCTGGAGATACTTAAAATTGAAAAAGGCATGACTCTGGGAAAGCTTCTGTCGCTGACCCAGGTCTCAGTCAGGTACTGGACAAGGCACTCTCAAGGTTTGACTGCCAGCTTCATTGAATCCATAGTTCTGTGAAAACCGATAGGTAAACTTCAGTGTGCCCTTAATAATTTTTATGTTGTATTTCAACTGTTGACGATGGAAGTAAATTATTATTAAGTCTACTAATTTTATGAAAATAAGTGTAAGAATGTGATACCTTATACTATCAAAAATACTGTATTTCTGTAATACAAAAAAGAATGAGAGAAAAATTGGCAGTTTAATAATGGATTAGACTTCTTTTGCATAAAAAAGTGATCATAGTATTCACAATGGAAAGCAAACCCAAAACCTGAAGATGTTAACACAACTGTATGCAATCGTGAGAGAAGAAAGCAAGTAGGAGAGATAGGTAACATACAGAACTAGAGTCTGCCCTTTCAAATTCTACATGCTGCAGTTTTATGCTACTTACAGCAAAGAACTGTGTGATTGAGGTCTAAGAAACCTAGTATTTATTTTGACTGAAGATAAAGTCTCTCTTTTCATAAATACACCTTTAGTTGTCTATATAATAAATGTTTTTAAGTATGTGGGTGAAATCAGTTGGAAAAATCCTATTCAAATTACAGAGTCCAGTACTTGCATCTTCCTCTAAATTTACACTGTGTGAAACACTCCATCAGAGTTCCGGAGGCAGTAAGTAAATAATGGGCAAATGAACTTTAAAATAAAGGTTACACAATTTAACTAGATATCATTTTATAAAAGTTAACTAGATATAATTTAAAAAATAAGACTATTTCACATGCTCAGTACATACCCATATTAAGTTTTTAACTAGGTTATTGGAAGTCCATTGACTCAAAATGCCTGCCTTGTGAACAGTGCCTTTACTGTTCTACTTTATCAAGTGTCTGTGTTGACAACCTACAGATTAAAAAATTGGTATCATTTTACCACATAACTTCAGTAAATATATCGTGAGTTCGGTTGGAGTTGTTCTATTGCGGGGCCAGAGGGGGGGGTGGGTTAAAGTGAGTGTATTTTCCTACTGAATATCAGGCAAAACAAATTTTCCTTTCAAACCAGGTTTGTTTTCAGTCCTGGATCAATATTCATTAGTTTTTCTGCTTTTTTTTTAACTTTCCTGACTTTGTAATGAAGTTTGTGACAGAGGAGCAGGTTGTATTTAAAGATGGGTGACAATACTGAATCATTTTAGTTGCACAGCATTCTGAAAAAAAAAAAGCTTAAAATGAGTTGAAGAAAAACTCTTAAGTTTCTATTATTCATGTTTCTATGTATCAAGAATCATGACCAGCAGGTGAAAGGAGGTTATTCTCACCTTGTACTCTATTTTTGCAAGACCCCACCAAGAGTAATGTGTCCAACTCAGTGGTGCCCAACATTAGTATTGGAGTGAGTCCATAGGAGGCCCACAGTGGTGGTCAGAGGGCTGAAACAGCTCTCTTGTGACGACAGACTGAGAGAGCAGTGGGGCTGTTCAGCCTAGAGAAGACAAGGTTTCAGGGAGACCTTTATGCACTTTCCAGTACCTAAGGTAGACCTACAGAAGGGCTGGAAAGTGCGTGTAGTGCCAGAACAAGGAGTAATGGCTTTCAACTGAAAGAGGGTGGATTTAAATTGGACCTTGGGAATAAATTCTTTGCTGTGATGGTGAGGAGGCACTGAACAGGTTGCCCAGAGAAGCTGTGGATGTTGCATCCTTGGCAGTGTTCAAGGCCAGGTTGGATGTGTTTCTGAACAATCTGGTCTGATGGAAGGTGTACCTGCCCTTGACAAGGGGCTGGAACTTGATGGTCTTTGAGGTTCCTTCCAACCCAAACCATGCTATGGTTCTATGTACACATCACATTTATATAATTATTAGTCATAAACTACTTAGTGCTGTTCATCTGTTCACTCTTAGATCTAATTGCTAGTTCATTTTCAAAACTGAGCAAGAAGCCCAGTGGTGACCAAAGCTTTGTAACACAAGGCATTACCTCTTTCACTGCTTGGAAATAATAAAAATACATCTCAATACATCTTGGCCATTAATGGCTGACCTCTAGTGTGCAGTGAAGCCATGTAATTTAATACTTCTGTATGTGAAGACACTAAGTAGTTATAAGAAACAAAATTTAAGTGTGGCAAAGTGATAAGGAAGCCGCTTAATGATGATGAAAACAGTTAGAAAATGGGGGGAAAAAAAGAAAAACAACATTCTTTTGATTCCTCTAGGCTGGCTATTTTACTGTGCCATAAGGAATTTGCAGGCTGATCACAAAGAAATGTGAATATTTGTGCTTTCTTTTTGAGTGATAGAATTCCATCAGTGGAAATACTGTGCTATGATACTGAAATTGTTCTCTTGCATTTAATTATTCGTCAGTGAAATGTCACACACACACAAAAAAGGTAAATGTAGGTAGTTTAGATTAATTGAAATGACAGATTGGATAACAAAAGATTTGAAGGCCTTGACTATTCCTTCTGGTGAAAATAATAATCTTGTGCTGTTCGCTGCAATACAAAACCATCTTTGAATAGGAACTGAGGTTTAATGGTGTGATGTTTCCAAATAATGACTAATCAGCTACTGCTGCTTCCTCGGCCTTTTACTTAAATAAAAAAGAAAAGGGGAGATGCATTTTTCTATTCATCTGGTATAGAAATTGATGGATATCCAGAGTACAAAAGAAAGTGTTTCTCTGGAATTTTTATAATTAAAAAAAGAGAGTGATTTGCACTAGAATTCTGGATATGAAGAATACTTGTAGTAAATAAATTAGTTTCAAGGATTAAGATAAGCTCAAAAGGTATGAAAAAGTCTCAGAAATGGATAGTTATCAGCAAATTGTCAGATTAAGTTAGAAATGCAAATTTTATAGATGCATGTAAGATTAATGTGGTGAAATTAAGATTTTTTTTATATCTATTGCAACCTTTTTTTGAAATGTAGCACACTTACACTGAAGTACATATGCAAAGGTTGTGCATGTTAATTACCACTGGCTATTTAAAAAGGAGCTCAAAAGCAATATTTAACACCCATTTATATAACAAAGGAGTGTTAAAATCATATTTATTAGGTTAAGATCTACACAATATCTTTATAAGTTAAGAACACTTCTCCTTTAGGAAAGGGAAGGCTTTTGACAACTTCAAAGAAAAGACTTTAAAAGACAGTTTACTATTCTAGTGGATATGTATTTAACAAAGTTTTTATTTCTATGGAAGCATGTAGATGTTTTTATGCCATTTGAATTCACAAATATATCAGGAATTTTACAAATATAGTGGTATCAATTACTCTCCTGTTCTACAATAGTGCAACTCAATACAGCCAAATTTGTGTTTATGTTAGTAACAATAGAAACCACCAAATTTCACGCAGGTTTATTTTCTACTATACCTCACAGAATGGCAGTCTCAATATGGGTGAAATTCTAAAATAACTTTCTTCAGAGTTTTGATTTATTTAATATTCAAAGTATGTGAAATCTGGTTTTTTTGAAAAGCATTTTTCTTACACTAATATAAAGACATCACAATAATAGTTAGAAATCATGACGTGAAATATATTTTCTGTTGCAATACTTAGACTTGTTACTCATGTTATCCTCCTGGCATCCGCTTCAGCTACTTTTCTAAGTAAAGAACAGGATTAAATGAATTATAAATGAAGCATTGCAATTTAAATCTAATCTTAATGTTGAAGATACTCAAAAAAAGTATTCAGCAAATAAATACAGTGACGTAACTTGAGAAATGTAGTAATATTGTAGCATCCTTGTCTTTCCATCACATCAAAGTATATACACATTGTATTGTTTTTAGGTTTATTCAGAAGTTTGATGCAATTTATACCTATTTCCCCTTTTTTTATTTTCTCGGGATTAGAACAAATGTCTTAGAAAAAGGTTCCTCTCTTTCAAAATATGGGTTCTCTAACAAAGATGGGTTAGTAACCTCCAAGTGCAGCTGTTGGGCATCTGTCTTACAGGCACAGAGCTATACTGGTAGGCTTCATAAAGAAACTGAGGGATCCATTTATACATTTATAGCTTGTTTTAATTTCATTTTGTTAGACATACACTGATTGACCTATTGATTTTGATTGGACATAAAATTACTGTTCCACCTTAAAAAGTAAATTAATTTATAGATATTCTGAGAGGCCCAAGTCATGCAAGAAAATGGCAAAATAATATTTTCAAGTAATACTGTAGTAAGTGAAACTTTGGTGTGAAATAAGATGTTATTGCTATACTGTTTATCAGCAACCTGTGTTATATTTTAGGCATACAGTAATAAATTTTTTTAGAAATGCATTTTTAGATTTAAAATACTGCGTTTGCATAATAAAATGTCTTACAAAAATTGTAATGGTACAAACATTCTTGATAGATGCTATATTTTATAGAAAAGATACATTTTTATTTCATTAAATAAATTATTGTCAGGTCATGCGAACACTTCTAATAGTGGCAATAGCGTGACTTCTCTTGATAGCATTTCTCTTCTCTCAGCCTGGAGCATAATCTTTTGTGCATTCAGTCATTCTTTCTCTTCACTTCTGTGCCAGCTCCCCCCTACCTTTAACACAGTGCCTCATTGTCTGAGTCCTCACATAAGTGATTTTCCTTCTTTTGCCATATTGTGGAGTACGTATGTCAGTGCTGCAAGACATCACAGAATGAAAAGGAGGTCAACCACTGGTTATACCAGATGATGCAAGCAACATTTTCTTTCTGTTCTCCATCATCTGTATTACTTCCTTGCATTTGAGATATGAGAGATAAGACAATTGTAACTGTCTTCACTTACTCAGATTATTTATCTTTCTGGTTTTGCCCTGTAGTATGGGTTTGGTCCAGTGGCAGCTGGAGAAATGACCTTGGTGGTCGGAATTCCCCAGTAGTGGCATACATTCCTTAGTTTTGTGGTTTTGGACACCAACCCAGACTGCCATGAAATAACTATAATTATAATTATAATTATAAAAATTATACACCCTGTGGATCAAGTTCCTTTATTTCTGCTCCTTTATTTTCAGCTGGGTTACCAGTCTGTAGAATCCTGTTGGTCAAGATGCCCTTAGAGATAAAGTAAGAACAATCACTTTTGGAAAAGACACTTAGCAGGGACACAAGGCTTATGTAGATCACCTGGCAATTGCTCCTTTCTCAGGTCCTTTCTAAAGGCTGCCAGTATCAATCAACAGCAAATGAATAAAGGCGAGCAAAAATTTTACCCTACAGAGATTCCTATAACACTTAGAACTACATTAAGTGCAGATTTAAACTATCCATATATATCAAGAAAAAAAACCAAAACACTGGCACAGGGGAAGAACCAGGATTTATTTCTGTGAGTTTTATTTATGAAATCAATGCACAATTTTTAGGTAAAAAAGAGAACTTGACACATACATATGTTGGTTTAAGTCTTCTAAAACTTTTTTCTCTTTTTATTATTGTTTACAGCTTTTTCTTCTAAAAGTTTTTGGTTGGTTGGTTGGTTGGTTGTTGTTTGGGTCTTTTTGGGGGGGTGAGAGTGAGCATTTACCTTGAAAAGTCTATATTTTTTGTAAAAGACTCTCATTCTAATAAGTATTCAAAGAGGGCATTTTCTAAAGCATATGAAAGGTGGCCCAATTGCCATTGATTTTTTCCAAGCACCAGGAGTTTAGAATCCTATAGAGATTGATCAAATTAAATCAGTTAAAATTAAAATCACTGACAGAATCAGTAGCTGAACAGGAATAAAATGAGTATCTGTTCTATTTGGATTTTATGGTCTAGTTTGTCATGGGACATCTTTCCATTTCTCATAGTTTTGAAAAGGCAGATGTTCTGCAATTGGAATCTCAAAAGGATGTTTATAGGACATGAATGTGGAAGTGGTGCATGTTATACTATAGAGGGGTAAAATTAGCCTTTTTCAGCATTGGAATAAATCTCTTATAGAGTTCTAAACCATTGAATTTCATCTTGAATTAGTTTTTGAAATGAATCATTTGATAACTCATATTATTTCTAAAGTATATGGTTAGGGTTAATGTATAGCTTACACTTAGTTTTGTTCAGTTTATACCACAATTGTTATTTTAACCTTGTAGATACAGCCAGTAAAACATTGCAAAAGGAGGAAATGAAGGAAAAAAAGGGCACTTTGGAGTTTTCTCTATCACATTACATCTGCATAAAAAAATTTAATCAGCACTATTGAATGATTAATGAAAAGGAGAGTGGCAGCCACCCACCCAGAAACTCATCTGCCTTTGAAAAGATTTAATTTCGGTGTTGGTAGCTCTCTGTTACAGTTCCTCATTTTCCTGACATTGCGTCGTTCCACTGGCCCCTTCCCTCTGAAGCATTTTCACACATTTATTTTTTTGCTTCTTAAGATGTGCTAAATCCTAAATGTTTTCATGGTTCTAGTGGAAAGATACCCAGAAGGGTCCTAAGGGACGAACAGCTACTTAAGACAGTAAACAGATTATTGTCCTCAAAATGGTAAATTGCTAAGTTGGTTTCCTTTGAGAATTAGTTGTTTATAACCAATTGGGCTGTGCCTTATAACTCTGCTTATCATTTGAATAAACCTTCTTCTTCTTTTGTGTTTACCCAGTAGTCTCTTTGTTCTCCTTTCCAAAGTACTTATCAGTAGCAGTTAGCCTTTATTTTTGTAGGCTTATTGAGTCTTCTTTGAAACACACAATCTCCTTTTCTTACCCTGGTACACTTTATGTTTTCCATGTGGAGTGCGCTCTGTTGCACATGGATAACTGAAATCTGTGTAAGCTTTAGGATGTAATATTGTCAAAGAATACTTTTTTTTTTTATATCATCAGCATTAGTTTGTCTCCAACTCTGTGAGGAAAGTGTGTACATATTCTTTCCAGAAACTTCGTAGCCTTTGAAATAGCTGTGTTTCTTTGGCTTTTCATTATTTCATGAATAATTAATATATATGTGTATTTTTGATGGATATAACATGCACCTTTTGCATTTGTGTTTAAGCACTTTTATCTTGTGCATTTTACAGTGGCAACTTCGCTTGCTTCACGTGTTTTGATACTCTGGATCCAATTTCTTTTATGCAGTATTTAGATCCTTTTCTATAATGGTGACAACTTCCAACATAGCAAAAGGCAATCCTTTTTAGCTTTGTATCACCATTAGCATGTATCGTTAGCTAATTCTGTTTTCTGCAGCCAAGTGAATAATTAGAATTCCTCAGGTCCCAAAGTTGGTCCTGCAAAAACCAATATTACAAATTATATCTAGGGCTTTTTTCAGCTTAGTTCAGGATAGTTGGTTAAGTGTTTTATGTTTTGTAAAATAATCACAGTTTGTTTTTATTTTAACCATTAATTTCTCATTTCATGATGCTCTGCTGAAGAATAGAGTGCCTCAATGCAAAATATTGTTTGATTTTCCCTTGTATCTAAAAAAAATCTACTATTTTGTTTAAGAGAGTAGATTCATTTAGCACGGTCCAGTTTTGATCAATCACTGTTCTGATTTGTCCTGGTTGCATTTTTTTCTTTGTGTCTTTGTTTATTATTTATGTCAAAGCTCAACTGTAACACATATGTGTGTGTTTATACACATATAAACTGTGTTTATGTCCATACAAATAGCATAAAAAAAAATACAATGACCTGAAGTCTCTTTTCCTATTTGACCTACAATTGCATTAAATAGAATCCTTTTTTTAGATCCTCCTAGCAACATTGTCATAATGGCTTTTATTGTAGTACCGATAATCAGATAATCTTGGTGTCATTGTGACATGATATAGTGTAGGGATATCTTTACTTTTTTCATAAGTGATTAGTGGGGGAAAAAAGTGCCACCGTTGTCCAGACAGAGATAATAGTGCTGTCCACAAAATGGAATACAAAATGTCCATTGCTGTAAGGATTGTGCTAATATGGAGTCAGGATTTATGGCTGCCGTGTCAGGGGAGATTTAGGTTAGTTATCCAGGCATGTTATTAGGGAAAGGTTCTTCCTCCAGAGGGTGGGTGAGCACTGGAACAGGCTCTTCAAGGTGGTGGTCATGGCCACAAGCCTGATGGAGTCCGGGGAGTGCTTGGACAATGCTTTCAGGTACATGATGGGATTGTTGGGATGTCCTGTGCAGGACCAGAACTTGGACTCAATGATCTTCATGATCCCTTCCTGGATATTCTGTGATTCTGTGATACTACTATAAAATTTGAATTTATGGAGACTTTGTAGCATTGAAAGTCTCTTGGGTTGTGTTGAAGTGATAAACATATATACTCCCTTCAATTTCCTTTCTATTCATTGTCAAAGAATTGCAGAATCAGGATTGTTTGGGTTAAAATGAATCTTTAAACATGACCTAGTCCAATCCCATCTGCCATGGGAAGAGATATCGTCAATGAAATCAGATTTCTAAGAGCCCCATCCAACTTGGCCTCAGGGAGCACTTTCAGGGATAGGGTATCTACAGCTTCTCTGGGCCATCTGGTGTAGTATCTCACCACCCTTACAGTGGCTTCTGTTTGATGTCATTGTCTTTGGATGTGGTCTTCTAGCCAGTTTCTTATTCTTCTGACAGTACAGTTGTCAAACACATATCTTGCCAATTTTGTGGTTACAATATTTTGAGGGACCATGCCAAAGGTCTTACAGAGGTCTGCATAGAACATGAGTTGCTCTTCCTTTGTCCCATTGACACAGTTATTGTAAGTATATTAGTCCAGCAGTGTTTGCACTTGGTATAACCGTGTCTGTTTCCAGTTATCTCCCTGCCTTCATTTGTCTTGCTGCATCTTCCAGGAAGACCTTCTTCATAATTTCACTGACATGGAGGTGAGATGGATGGGCCAGCCCATAATGGTTCTTTATTTCCAATCACTGGACTTCATTTTAAGGCCACAAACTTTCAGATTTGATCTTGGGTGGCTTGGCATCTATGTCTGCCTTTCTCTCCTTCAGGATCCTGGGATGTGTCTGGCTGGGTCCCATGAGTTGCTCAATTTTCTAATGTGAACTTTTTCTCATATCATTTTCTCTATTCTTTCTTCTAGCGTTCAGACCTCTTGCAGTCCCTAGAAATAAAAAATAAGTAATCTTTTTATAACTAGACTTCATTTTCCTTCTGAAACACTTCATTTTTTTTTTCAAATGAAGAATTAAAAATTTTCCCTAAGAATTTTTGCATTCTTTCAGAGTGAAATGTTCTTCATTCTGCTGATTTTTTTAAATTTCAGAAAAAAAATTAAGACTCAACTTATGTATACCAAGAACTTGAGTTTTAGTGATGTACAGTTCATTTTTGTCTAAACTGCCATTAAAAATGCAGTATCTGCTTTGCTCTTAGTATACATATTTTATTTTTTCAGTGTCAACTAAAGTGCATTGTTTCATTTCAAAAACTTGGTAGCCATTTACAATTTTATGATCAGAAAAACCAGTTGAGAACAAAAAGGGTAAGAGAAGTCCACTAAGAATTTTTTCAGGACAGTGAGTCTATCATTCTTACCTTTTAAAGAAAAAGAGGCCTCTAACAGTTTTTTCTAACAGACAGAAGCTGGGGTCACTTAGAGCATGAAAGTCAAGCATTGTGTCTCTATCTTTTTCACATTCTCTTTTTTTGTCGTAAAGGCTGGAAGGTTTTTTGCAACTTCTCTTACTTCCTGGTAACTGCATGAGGTTAACCTTAATTGTAATAGACGTTCTTGGGATCTAGTCAGATTAGTATTTGCAGAGTGTGTTTTTCTACTTTACTTAATGTTTGATTGTACTTACTTTAGGAGATGTAATTGCAAAGAAACTGCACCAACAGTATTTCATACCATTTAAAATGCATTCTCACATTTAATAGCCATTTCTGTCATACGAAAAATAATGAGAAAATAACTTATATCAGTTGACCAAATATTGCATGTTATCCATGAGCTATCAGTATGACCTCCTGGCAAAATAGGGTGCCTTAGGAAGTGCAGTGCCATCAGGCTCTAGTCAGCCCTGGTGATGCTTCACCTGGAGTACTGTGTCCAGTTCTGAGCTCCTCAGCACAACAGAGACACGGGGCTGCTGGAGCAGGTCCAGTGGGGAGTAATAAAGGGGTTTAAGGAACTGGAGCATCTCTTTTATGAGGAAAGGCTGAGGGAGCTGAGCCTGTTCAGCCTGGAGAAGAGATGACTGAGAGGGGACCTCATCACTGTCTATCAGTATCTGAAGGGGGTGTGTCAGAGGATGGAGCCAGGCTCTGCTTGGTGCTGCTCAGCAGTAGGATAAGCAGTAGGATAAGAGGCAATGGGCAGAAAATGATGCACAGCAATTTCCACCTGAAAATGAGGAAGAACTTCTTTAGTGCAAGTGACTAAAAAGTGACCCTGGAACAGCTTGCTCAGAGAGATGGTGAAGTCTCCCTTACTGGGGATATTCAGGAATTTTCTGGATGGAATCCTGTGCTCTGGGATGATACCAGTTGAACTTGGAGGTTGAATCAGATGGCCCTAATGGCAGCCTCTTCCAACTGTACCCATTCTGTGATTCTGTGATTAGCTTTACTCTACAAATTATTTGCATTTTAGTCTTCAAATTCAAGAATTACAAGCTTTTAACTCTTACATATCAAATGAGGTATAGCAACCTTGTCAAACTGTAGTCTTAATTTTATATTAAAGCAGTGCCTCTTTGTATCTTCCTCTTTTGATTTCTTCTTTGTAAGAAGACAAACTGACTGTCATAAAAAGTTTCATCTTGAAGATTGAGCAAAGTGAATCTTGTGTGTACTCTCCAGAGTTTTTGTAATAAATGAGGGGGATTAAATTATATTGGGGAATAGATTCTGAAAGCTACTTTGTACAAATATTTTTTTAATAGGGTAAGCCATAATATTTTTGAGAAGCAAGGATCCAGGAAGCACTTCATGCTGTATTACTTGAAATGTTTAATTGCAGGTATTCTCTTTCCTTGATTTTAGAATCTTGTAAAATTCTTTAAAAATAAAAAGATTTTCCATTGTTTGAAAATCTCAACCAAAAGTAAAGCTATTGTTCTTGAGAATGTGAGGAAATATATTAGTTAACTGTTTTAATTTCTTGTTTCCAAAACAGGTTTTGGAAATTGCCCTTTTTGCTTTTATGTGTGTGTGTATTTGTTTGTGAGTATGTGTGTACATTTTGAAAAAAATGCAATTTAGTGTTTACAAAAATGTGCAGAGCTTAAACCACTCTCTGATTAGTAGAAGTGTAACTTAAACCAAGCTTCTGGCACTTCTATCTTGTTGCAAGTTCATTTCTATTACGTATATAAAGATTCCTAGTTTAGAAGGGTAAATATTTCTTAACTTCACCTTCTAGTTTTTGATAAGAAATTTAAAAAGGAATCAATCAAAATATCCCAAATATCAACTTCATGTTAGCATGTACATGGTACAAGTAAAATTTCTAGTTTCCAGAGTTTGAAGTTTCACTGTTGTGGTAGCATTTTGGTTACTACTGAGTCTTCCTGGTATAAAATATTCTGCAGCCTGTATTATCCCTTCTTTATACCTATGTAATTCCTCCTTTGTAAATTCTAAAAAAACCCAACCCAAACTAAACCAACATTGACGACTGCTTTGTGTTTTTTAACACCCCTTACACAAGGTACAAAGGTTTTGTCCTGATTTTTTTTTTATGGAGAGCTTCTTTGTATTTATTTAGCTTCAAAGCCCTTCTTGTTCCGATAAGAAATACATAAGAGGATGCAGGTTATCAGGCTTATGAAAAGGATTTTTTATTTATACATGCTCTGTTTCCATATCACAGTGGGAATGTTTTCCACCTTCGTCTTATTGCATGTATTTTTATTTCTTTGTTTTAGTTTCCCATCTCTAGAAAATTTTTCCTTTGTACATTTCAGATATAAGTGTAACATTTAAGTGCTCAGTCTGGTATCTTAGAAAGTGCTGCAGAGGTGTTTGAAATAAAGGAAACAAAAATCAAGGTCTAGAGGAGTAGCTACTAGTTAGTCCTAGAGCTTGATAAGAGTATACAAAATTCTTTTTTTTATGATTCAAAAACATGGGTTTCCAGTGTTGAAAAGTTAGTATTTTTTGCAGTATTCAGACATGCACACTAATTTCCACAGAGTAAAGAAAAATTCTCAGAATGAGAACCTTTGTGAATGGTTTGAATGAAGTTATCATTCATGAGACATCTTTGACATTGCTGAAGTTGCTAACCCTTGGATCAAAACAGTCTAAATATGAACTATGGTTTAAAATGTAAAGTACTCTTTTTAGCACCTTCTTTCTAGGTAAACCAATGATTAATTGACTAAAGCAAATATGGAAATTCTAATCACAGTCATAGGGAGTATTGGGAATATTGCAGATTTTGTTCACAATAAAACTGCTGGACCGTCTGATGCTGGGAGTAAGTACTTCCATGAAGAGAGAGAAACATTTTATAACTGATAAAACTGTGTCAATGTTTTAAAGGTCTCAGCCTCATTGTAAATATTATTTAGTTCACCTAAAATCAGTCACTCATGTAGTTGTGTCAGTTGTTCATAGATTGAGCAACAAGAGGAACAACAGACTTGAAATCACAACTGTAGTATTCTTTGCGTAATTCTCATATTTCTACTCACGTTTAACAGCTATAAGTAATTTTCTTCAAGAACTGATTTCTCATATATTTGAGGAAAGATCATGGCATTAAACAAAAAGGGATCTGTGTATGAAGTCAAGGAAGGAGCAGTTATTCTGTCTCCATGCATCCATCACCATTCAATTCCAACATGTTAGAGGGATCTTAAAATGACTACAATTAATCTAGTACCCAGTGCCTTAAGTGCTGCCCAGATGCTTGAGTTCGTAAGCGACTTTTGACCTGGCTCATATACTCCAAAGCAGCTTCTTCTGAAGTTTCATAGTATTTCTAAACTAGTATTGTCATATTTTTTCTTTGGACAGAAGAGCTTTGTAGGTAGTTCTGCTTTATCCTCAAGGCACCACACATCTCTGTTGAAGTTACTTAATATTTTAACACTGACTACTCAACCCTAGTAGTGTCACAGGGGCAATGGGTACTGTCTTTTGATGGGATGTAGGGAAAGCCCATACTGTTTTCATGAAAAGCCAGGTAAATCTTTGGGTAATAAAAAATGAACTGTGAGGTAAGGTACTTCTCTCATGAGAAGAACTCATGTGACTGTGTATTTTCAACTGCAGAGCCAGCTGCAAGTTTCTGCCTTCCTTTTAAAATGACACACACATAAGACAATCACTGTAGTTCAAGCAGAATGGTCACTAGTAACAATGTATTACCTGTGCCCAGACACTGGATGTGAATAATGGAACTTCTCACCCACAAAATTTATCATAAGTAATTTAGGATTAAATGTTTGTTTTTTCATTCCAAATTGGGACCTGGAGGAACCATAAGTAAAAGCTGTTGCATCGTTTTGTGTTTGGTATTTTTTCTTTGCAGTGAAGTCTGAATTAGGTACTGATTTCTTTCAGAGAGATTTTTTATCTGTTTTTCAAAGATTATGAAGTTGGGAAACTACTGTTAGTTTATTGCATTATTTATTGTATTGCAGTTTATTGTTATTAAGTATTGTTAGTTTATTGTTACTTTTAGGAGGGCTTATGAATATCTTGTTGGTCTGAAGGAAAAAACTTCAAATACTTGCTATTTCTAGCATCTGGATATGCCGCTTGATAGCTTTCTGATACATTTCAGAGGGTTGTTTGGGGTTGGATCTGCCCATATATGGAGATGAAGTGATTGAGCCTCCAAGTCATTAAAAAGTAAGGGGAGAATTAACTGCCTGTTTTTTACATGAAGTATATGAATTGTCAACACAAATTTGACTGACTGAGAGATACATTAATATATCCTGGAGACTGTGCAGAGTTTTTCTCTCTCTATTGGTATTTTTTTAATAAATTACACCTCCTCTCCCCCTTTTTTTTGTTTCCTTTAAGATACCAATTTTTCTATTTATTTATGTGCGTATGTGAGATTTCTCAGTTGAAGGTAAGTAGTGATTGTCACTGCTTGGCATATCTTTGTGTTTTTCCCAGTGCCCAAGGTTAGAACAGGCTCAGTGAAAGACCTCTTCTTGTAATGGAAGACTTGGGCTTGTCTGGTAAGCATGTGTGCTGTTCAAAATTCAGAGAAGTAAATAGTGGCTGGAGAGTCATCCATGACTCTTTTAATCACCTTCATAGCACTATTAGAAAGCTATGTTTTGTTAAGGCTAGTATTGGTAAATGTGGTGAGCATTCTGGCAGTGTTGTGTGGTGAAATGGGGGGTTGCCAGTTCTTGGAGTTGTGGGATAGAGGAGGCAAATGAGCCTTAAGCCTCAGTGCGAGGTATGGAGGTGTAGGCTGGTGGAGCAGGGGGGAGGGAGAGGAGATGGAGACTAGCAGGTTGTCCCCCTGATGACCCCAGCAAAGTCCATAAATGGATCTCAGGACTGAGCCACAGTTTGTCTAGGCCAACAGTCCCTGTACTGTTAGCACTGACAGTGCCTTGAGAATTAACGTGTGTAACTCTGTAGAAAGCAGTGTGACATTTTATTGGACGATGTACCACAATGGCGCAAAGATAATACTTCTTCTGGGTCTCATCATGGGAGTTTATGCTGCTTGAATTACGTTAAAAAACCCCAAGGTCCCTAAAACAGATATGCTATTTAAGAAGTAATGGCTATGTAGACTACATTTTTGAAGGAGGAACACGAAACTTGATTATTTTTTTGATGAAACTGGCTGTGGGTAAACATATGAGGGAAACACGTTTTATCACTGTATTGATTACATTATACATTAGTTGCAAGTTGATTTGAGAATGTACATAATTAAATGACTTTTTCATGTTGCTAGGAAAAAGAGGATCAGTTTTTTTTCCTTGAAAAGTCTTGTCTGTTTGTATAAACTTCCATTTTTGCTGGTTCTGGTGTCACATTTGCATGTGGTAATGAAGGCAGAGTCATATAAAACAAAAATTCTGACCAGAATAATTACACCTTGCTATAGCCATCACAATACTTTACTGATAAAACACTTTACACTCTTCATATATATATATGAAAAGAATTGTGTTATTTTTTGGAACACGAGGTTCACTTTTCTTTTGTAAGTAGCCCTCTTAGATCCATAGTAAGAAAAACCTGTAGCGCTCTTAAGAATAAGAAAAATTTGATTCACTAGTAATTAAATTCCCTTTTTAGAATTATCATATATACTTACATCAGGATCTTTAAATAGGTGTATTTTTTAGAGCTGTGTTATTGGCAAGAGCTGTATTGAAATTCTTGACTTGAATATGTTTCTGTCTATGGGTATGAGAGATTAAAAAAAGAGGGAGAAAGCTTGCGGACAGTTATAGTTGCATGTAGGCTTGCATATAGAGGTTGAGGGATTTGTAAGGAGAGGCTTATTTGTTCTTGCAGGCTCTATTTTCAGTTTCTTAGTGTTTCGAGTTTTTTGTTTGCGGGTTGGTTTTTTTTGGTCTTGGTTTTCGTGGTTTTTTTTTTTTTTTATTTAATAAGAAGCCTGGCAAAGACATACAGAAGCGAAGGAAATAAAGCATCATTTGAATTTTTACCACAGAAAGAAGTGACTTTTCTATCAGAGATTGTATCAGAAGTTATCACAGCCCATTTAATCATGCATGGTAATTCTCAAGTTTAATTAGGAAAAAAGGTAAGGATTGTTGTTAAAATAACAAAATACCGCTTTTAGCTAAGTGTGTACTGTTTTACTAATGTTTACTGTAAGTTCAAAAGTGCAGTTATTTTTAACAGATATCTTTTAAAATGACACGTATAGTGTATGGAATTATGTAACATTTTTGCATATTGGAATTTAAGCCTAAGACTTTGAAAGGATTTGTAGTGTGTTATTAAACTCTAGTTAATTCATAAATACTGTTTTACATTTTGAATAGCCTGTGATATTCTTAACAGAACCCCAGCTAAATCATACCAGCTGTGGACAGTGATTAATGCAGTGAGCAAGGAAGGCTCAGCATGCATGAAGGGAGAGCATAACAAGGACAAAGCAGACACACTGTTGATTGTAATGAAGCTGGATTCCCATGAGGGGTAGCATCATAATTTTACTTTTCTCTCCTTTTTTTTTTTTTTTNTCTCTCCTTTTTTTTTTTTTTTTTAATTTTAATTAGGTATTGGCCATTGACTATTCATTTTCTAGATTATGTTTACTTATTCTCAGGTGGGTCAACTAATTTACTTGAAAAAGCAGTGCACTTAATAGAGATTGCTGATAAAGGTTAAAAATAACAGTACGTTCCTACTTTTAAAGTGAACTTCATATTTTCTTTTACTGGCAGGCAGTATTGCATACAGAGTATGGATTCCACAGGGCTCAGATGCTTTTCATTAAAATCACACTTTTTTGGCCATGTTATCTTATAGTTTTTAATTCTGGTGGGATGCTGAATTTTTTCTATCCTGGCTTTATCCTGATTTTTTTTAAGTAAAATACAAATCAAGTAGGTGTTCTGTCCAGCAAAATATTAGGGCTTGATCATGGAAGTGGTAAAAGCTCCTTCCTATTATCAGCCAGTAATCAAGTAATGTTATCATGAATCAGCATGAATTAATATGTTCACAGCAATTCTGGTATTCTTTGGAAAACAATGATGGTCTGTGTTTTATGAATAGAGGTTACAGTTGTGAATACTCACAGAAGAAATGCATGGTACCAAGAAGTTGCTGACATTTTCTATTTGAATTGTAATTTTCGCTCTGTCTTAGTTTTAGTGAAATTTACTGTAAATTTCTGTCTCTTTTATCCATTGGTGCTAAATGTGAAAATAAAATAAAACCAAAACAAAAAAACCCAACAAAACCATCCGGTGATAGGAATGGGTTTAACCAAGACATTCTACAGTAAATAAAGCATGAAGATATTAAGTGTATTGAAATAGTGCACCAAATCTAAGGTAGTTAATGGGGTTGTACTTGAACTACAGTTAATTGAATTGGATCAGAATTGAAGAAACATAAAAATATATTTGCTATTGTAAGCATATTTCTTTTTATGAAGCTAAATCAAGCTTGACTTTCTGCATTTTATCATAAATCAAATTTACTTCCTCAGTAAGATGGTTGGAGTGGATGATTGACGATTGGACTGCATGATCTGAAGAGTGTCTTCTAACCTTGATGATTCTATGATTCTGTGCCAAGATTTGCTTATCAGAAATCCTAGCTGAACCTTCCCATTGCACACAGCTTACTGTGAGAGAGCCTCCACAGCTGTAAACAGTGGTTAGGAGGTGCGGGTTTTAGCTAAAAATGTGATGATACAGACATACAGTTTTATTTTCATTGTGCTCCACACCAAATCTTACCTTTTTTTTTCATTTCAGCTTCTCTTAGCTTGCATCAGACTTCCCAAGGCAATTTTTTGAGACCATTAAGCACTAATGCTTTTTTTTCCTGAAGTCTACCAGCACTGAAAATTAATTTTGCCTGTATGTTATTTATTGTACCATGACAGCTGCTACTGTCATTATACTGTGGTGGGATTGATAATCCTTCTGACTGAAATGCGGTGTTTCAAATTTTGACTGTTTTAATGCCTCAGGAAGGTGTTCTGCTAGAATTGGTTTGCGTTGCATTTTGGTTCATCTCTGGTTGCACAGGTGTCAGAAATGGCTAATGAAGATAGTTGGTTTCTTCATGGAAATAAATTACATTAAGTCACCTACTGGAATGATCCACTGATTTTATACAGGTAACTGTCAGCAACAGTGAGATACTTGTAATGTTCACTCCCTACTTACATGGCTGGATTTGAATTTAGAGAAATGACACACTCATATTCTGAGCATACTAATAGTTGTCTAGCTCAGCATGTCTCAGATTAGTTATTCTCTGTCTTTGTTTTGTAATGCAGTTATACATATATTGCAGTGCCTGTAGATATACTGTAAATTGAAAATAGTATTTCAAAATATTGTAAATTTACTCTGTTTCACTTGCAAAACTCCTTCCTAGGCGAGTAGTTTTTTTCTCCATAAGTTACTAATGATTTTCCAAATAGCAAAAGTTTGCACAATGACCATCAATTGCAAAACAGAATTATACAGTCTTTTAGCTGTTTAATCTTATGTATCTTCTGTCAGAATGTTTTTTATTTATTAATAGGTGGTAGTAGAAGTGGAGGTTTATGTCCAGGGATAATAATGAATTTAAAATGCAGCCAGAGTTGCAGGGCATTTGATCCCCCTGTAATAGGAACCTTCTACTTCTTAAAGTGGGGGTTTTCTAATACATCTGAACTATGGAAATAAAATGGGAAATGAAATGGGAAACTATGCAGTAGAGTTCATTTTGAACTAGGTTTTGTCTTTCTTCACATGGGTATTGTTTTCTCAGCTCTAAATATGTGGCCCGTAAAAGTGGCCCAAGGGAGCCAAACCTTTTATGTGTTTTAATAAGCTAAGTGCTATTATAAAAGAACCATTAATGGTTTTATTTTAATTCTAATTGGATATTAAGAAATACTGACTTTAAATCATATGTAGCTTATTACAGGTTTGAGTTCACAAGTAGAGGAGTGGAATAGAGTTTAGGCTCACAGCAGTAGTTGTAGGATTTACATTTTCGCTAATTTCTGCATAGCATTTCATCGTGTTTTGAAGCACACAGGCTTAACTTCAAAACATACTGTCATGAATGAAAGACTGCCATTCTCCAATGAAGCAGTGATCTCTGCGACTTCAAGGAAAGGCAGGTGAGGATAACATAACACAGGGCATGGCTGAGGCCAGAGCATGGCTTCACATGCTAAGGATCATGTTTAACTGGTAATTTTCAGTTCCCTTAATAGTTGCTGTGGTTTTGATCAGCATCATATAAGGCGATAAACAGGTGTCACTAATGTTGAATTGCATCACATGCAGAGAGACACACTGCAATTAGTGGAGTTACACAAAGAAAAATGTACTGATTTGACTGAAATCAAGGCCTCACAGTCTAGAAACTAATGAATATTTGCATTGCTAATCTTTTCTGCCAAAAACCTGTATTTAGTGTGAAGCTTATATTTTTTTTTGTAGTAGTTATGGAAAATATTTTTAAAACTCTGGGTAGAGTATGTAGCACTTTTGTTTCAGTGTGTATCAGCTTCTATTGGGATTCTGTTAAAAAAGAATATTGACAAATCAATTTTTTTAATTTATGCATATTGTGCAGGTGAATGCTTTTTCAATCAAATGTTCCTTTTATGATAAAACCAGACGGGTACTGACAGAAAACAGTTATTGGACCATGCATGTTAAATAAGGCTAAATGTTTTATAATTTTTCATTACTAATCGTAAGGGGAATGCTTTCTGTTTCTACATGTGATAGAAGATTTTAAAAACAAAGGTTTTGCCATCCCTATGAGTTATTTTAAAAGTTATATTCACAAAACCATTTTATTATAAATATTTTTCATCTTTCAAAAACAGAATATTTAAAATAAAGAACTTCAAAAGGTACACATAGGGTTTTCTGTACTATTTTTCATGTTAATTGAAAACCACGTAAGTTTCTTTAAAAAAAGTAATTCAAATGCAGACCTTATTTTGAACTAAGTGAATTGAAATGGGGATTATGCAAAACTTTTTTTGAAAAATATCATAGTTTTTAAATTATTAATTTCTACAGAACAAATTCAAGCTTTTAAATTCTGATCTGTTAAATTTCCTTGGTAGTCATGGAATATGTATTTGAACACGTAATTTAAGGACTGAGGACTTGTTTGCATTTTGATAAGCTTTGAAATAAATAAATAAATAAACATTTTCTACCGGTAACAGAACCCCTAGTATAACACAACACTGCAGCCGAGATCAAAGTTTTACTCAGGATTTTTGCTCAGATTTTTTGTTGCTTCATTATGGAATCTATGAAATAACTGAAGTTTATTAAACTTCTTTTGTCTTTTAAATGCATTTTGTTAAATCTGTAATAAGACTATACTTGAATTTGAACTTTTTGGACAGCAGTATAATCAACATTCGTCTGAATAATTGAACTACAAACAGAAGTTCCAGTTACAAAACTCAGGAAGATGCTGGGGGGGGGGGCTTGTAGGGGGGGGAAAGGTTAGTGAAATATCTGTGAAATTTTTATTTTTTGAGTTGAAATAGTCAGACAATGCTGAGGCGCATATGTAGTGCTAAATCCTTTTTTGGGAATTAGTGTGCAACTCAGATTAGTTTTCACTGTAATTATGGCTTTCATGACTGATGAGGAAAAGTTTTAATGAAAAGTCAATTACATAAACTACTTGAATCTCATGGAGCTTAATTATAGGGTCCACATTCTAGTAGAATTATTTTTCAAGCTTCATTGAGAGGACCTTACTAAAATCAGAAAACATACAAGTAACTTAATAATTACTTATCTCAAAGATTTTTGTAATGTTACATTTACTAGCTGTGTGAAATTACAATAACTGAAATGGGAGAGACCGAAGAAAAGTTCTACAAACTTTTTTCTTTCAGAGATTTCGACAAGGGAGTGATCCTGTTGAAAGCAGTTGAAAGCACAGCTAAAAATATGCACAAACTTTTTTACACATATGCAAAAACTTTTTAATGGCTTTTTTAAAGGTTGTACCATTTTGTAGAGAAATGATCATTTAAAATAAGTTTCAATATTATTTTTATTATTATTATTATCTGATTTTTTCTTGAGATCAGATAATTTCTTATGTTTCTAACTGATTATGCTTAATAGAAACTCTGCTAGATTTAGTTTTTTGGAATGAATTTCTTCCACATGAAAAAAAAAATGGAAGTATGTCTGAAAAGGTTAACTGATATTTTTGTGAATGGTCTGCTCTCTCATCAGTGGGAAAATACAAAGGTTATGAATTGCTATGTTATTCAAGGTACAGCCTAAGCTTCATTTTAAGGAGTAGGTACTAGAGTAGAGTAGAAATTCGGTTGCTAATGGCCTAGAGTCTCAGTTACAAGCTGTAGACGCATAGTGGAGTGTATTTTACGCCTTAAAATTTACTTCAGTTTTATGCTGGACTAATGACAGAGAGATCTGTGAAAATATGTCCTTTAACTTCTTTTGCTGCTGAAATCAGGTGGCTGTGTTGCAAGGAGTTACCTTCCACTGCTGAGGCAGTATCGGCCTGATCCGTCATTCTTTCTGATCATCAGGTGTGTGACAGAAGTAAAACCATGCAAAATGGTGTATTCGTGAGAAGCCAAATAATACAGGGTATGCCTATGCAGAACTTCTGTGTTTGACATCTCCCTTCCCTTGAAATGATGCATAGGTATCCAAGATGGATATCCATCCTCCTCGTTACATTTCACAGCTTGAAGTCTGTGCTTAGGCTCTCGCTGGAACTGAACAGGAAAATGTTGCCTGCCATGCAGATGACAGAGGAGTGTAGGCTGTTTGCCATACAGCAGTTGAATCTTCAAATAAATAACTCAGCATAGTTTTTTGTTCATGTTTAAGGGATGGAACTATCTGACTAAGATTTATTTAAAGAAGGGAAGCCATCAGGTTTTCATTGTCCACTGTGAATATGTCCATTGCTGTTATAATGCATCATTTTCAAACGTGCAGCAGTAAACTGGAGTAGCTGTTCAAATAATCTCCATTAAATACCATACTATAGTTGTATTAGTTATAGAGAAAAAAGAAGAAACTTTTCAGCTGTAGCTTCATCCGGTGTATTCTTGCCATTACAGCTAAAAGTTAGTGGAATATGAGTACATAAGAATGTAACAATTAAAAACAAAATAGGTACTGGAGATAGTTTGCCTGGCTTTGCTAGCTACTTATGTAACTGGCATCTCTGGTGCTTGCAGTGTCTGGAAGATTTCCTTTATGATTTCTTATTAGTGCAAGTAGAGTGTTCTTATAGTATTAAGTAGAGGTCATTATTCCTTTGAGAATAGGTGAAACTTTAAAAAAAAAAAATGAGGTGTATATGTGATTTTCTAGATATGATATTCCAGAAGGAATATTGTTGGATCTTGTATGTACAATATGAGATAAAAACTGCTAACACTAGAATGAATTTGAAGCTAAATGGTTGATCCAATAGTTTCAAAATTTAAATATTTTATTTACTGTTTCATGTTAACAGAACTCATGGTCCTAATGGAATACACTGCATTTGTGGAAAGATGGGGAGGAATGGTCTTACAGCAAGATATAGGAGTGGGAGGATGTGAGCAGAAAATCTGTGATTTAGAAACAAGGTATATGAGAAGCAAGATCTGAGGATTGTTTGAGACATAGTCTTGGTAGACATAGTAAGGTTGACAGAAGCCGTGGAAGGAGAAACCAGTGGGGAGAAAAGCAGGGAAAGTTTTGTTCTGCATAGCCTAAGAATTAATCCAGGTTTCATGGGATCAAGGATTTCTTTGTTTTTTATAAGAAATAGTCTCTCAACTGAGTAAATAGTGGTTGGCTGTCTTCTATTTTCAGGCATACATACCAGCTTTAGTGATTATAACTTACTTTATGCTGCTGCTGCTCCTACGTATCAGCGGAAGGGTGAGGATGACTTGGGATTTGTAGAAATACATATTATACTGTAAAATTCCTTTTTCTAATAGGAATAAAAAACCAACTTTGTGAAGATTTCTGTGTTTTTACTTAGTGGGAAATGCTAGAATCAAAGATATTCTTGTAACTTTCTATTCCCCTGTATCGGTGCAAGATCATACAATTACACAGGATTTCTTTCCCTGGCCATCTGCCAGGCTTCAGGCTCAGGCTCTTTGCTGTAAGCCCTTTGCATCTTTCATTCTTTACTGAAGTTGTACAATGAATAAATCAAGGAACTGTGGAAAGTAAAAGCTTAGGAAGGTCTGGAAAGATGACAGTGCTATAGAGTACAGAGACATCAGGCAGGTTGTTAAGGAAAAAGCAGGAAGTAGTTACTATTTGTTTTAGGTAAAGTTTTTGGTAGAAGGGACCCACAGAGGTGGCTTCTGTGAGAATCTGTTTGAAGTTTCCCCCATGTCCAACAAAGCCAATGCCAGATGGTAGCCAGATGGACCTGCCAGTGGCCAAAGCCAAGCCCATCAGCAGTGGTGGTAGTGTCTCTGGGATAGTAGATTTAGGAAAGGGAAGGAAGTTGCCATGCTGGGCAATTGCAGCAGGAAAAGTGTGAAGAATGGGAGAGAAACAGCCCTGCAGACACCCAGGCCAGTAGGGAAGGAGGTGGTACAGGCAGCAGGGCAGATTCCCCTGCAGCCTGTGGTGAATACTGTGGTGGGGCAGGTGTGCCCCTGCAGCCCCTGATGAAGCAGATACCCATCTACAGCCTATGAAGGACTCCATAGTGGAGCCCTGTGAGAAGCTCCTGCTGCAGCTGGTTTGCTGACAGGACTTGTGACCCCTTGGGGGATCCGTGCTTCCTTAGTCTTTTCCTGAATGACTGCACTCCACTGGAAGGACTTGCGCTGAAAAAGTTCATGGAGGACAGTCTCCTGTGGGAGGGACCCTACACTGGAACAGGGGTGCAGTGTGAGGAGAAGCGAGTGGCAGAGACAAAGTATGATGAACTTAGAGCAAGCCCTTTCCCTGTCTCTCTGTGCTGCTCAAGGGCAGGAGGAGGGAAAGAAAAACGAAGATGTAGTTGAGCCCAGGAAGAAGGGAGAGGTGGGGTAATGGTGTTTATAAGATTTGGATTTATTTCTCATTAACTTTCTCTGTTTGATTGGTAATAAATACATTAATTTCTCTTTCTCTGTTTGATTGGTAATAAATACATTAATTTGTCTGTGACAGTAATTGGTGAATGATCTCCCTGTCCTTCTCTTGACCCATGTGTCTTTTGTTGTATTTTCTCTCCACTCCACAGGCCGAGGAGGGGAGTGACGGAGGTTTTGGTCTACACCTAGCACCCAGCCAAGGTCAACCTGCTATGCTGTTTGACCATATTTTGTCACATATATGTCTCTTTTTGAAATACACAAAGTCTTCATGAACGAGATCAATTTTTGCAACTACAGTTTAACTGCAGCCTAAATAAATATTTGACATCAGCCATTTGGTATGTTATAGGCTCTTCAGTTGTGAAGGAGGTCAGTGACAGCCATTACATATTTAAACTTTAAAATAGTAACTTATGGGATATGTTACAATTTGAGCAAACATTTGGAAGTTCAGAACCATGCCAATCTGTATGGATGTAGACCGCTAGCCTGAAAGAAGTACAAAAATGCCGATTCATTAAATCAGTGGCATCTATCATTATGTAGCTTAGCTTGCTTGAATCTCTTTTACAGCTCCAGAAAGTGAATTTCTCATTACATACTACAATATATTGATATTTTATAGCAGAAGGACAACTGAAGTCTTAACTGCTGTAAGTTATCAAAGGCAGATTTAATGTATTGGCTGGAATGTTTATCTCACTAGAAAACAGAATCTGGAATGATCTGAATGATGAGTATGTAAGAAAAACTTTCTAGCAGGTAAGAATCCTAGAATGGTTGAGGTTTGAAGGTACTTTGAATGACTTGTATTTCAGAACCCTTTGCAATGGACGTGGGTACCTTCCACATGAACCAGATTGCTCAACGGCCTGGCCACATTGGCCTTGAACACTTACAGGGATGGGTCCAGTGCCTTGCAGTTCTCATAGAAAGAATTTCTTTCTTATGTCCAATTTAAATTACTCTCTTTCAGTATAAAACCTTCACACCTTTTCCTGTCACTACAGGCCCTTGGTAAAAGTACTTCTCCACCTTTCTTTTAGGACTGCTTTAGTTACGAGAAGGCTGCTACAAGAGCTTCCCTGAACCTTCTCCATGCTGAACAGCCTAGTCTCAGGTTCTAAGATGAGACTGATCATTTGGGTATCTGCTGGCTGTGATCCCATATTCCCTGAACTGAAACAAGACAATAAATTCCTGTTACACCCAGTGGGCAAAATGAAAAATAAAGAGTAATTCAACCCTGAAATTTGAGATTGGAGTCAGTTTCCTGACTGAGGAAGTATTTTGTGTTGGCTGTTAGAACTTGAAGACATATGATGTATTTACTGTAAGCTCTCAATTTCTCACTTGGCTGAAATGTGCTCTTTTCTTAATAAATGAGATAATTGATGACCTTTCAATATATTTTCTGTAATTTTAATATCTAGTGACTCAGCAGCAGAGTTACTTGTGAGTCAAGCTGATGAACATTCTCTTGTAACGGTTCTGATAATTACAAACCAGGGTGCAGAGATAGTGACTTCTTTCTTATGTGTTTTGTTTTGGAGGCAATTTTACAGGTTTGCATAAACCTGCATTGCAGGCTATTAAGAAAGATAAGCAGAAGTTTAGTTTTCCATCATTATCCACAAAGAGATTGCCTAATCTTCCCTTCAGCTGCATTTTGTTCTGCTAAAAACAATTGTTAGAAAGTTAGCGGAGTTCATTTTAAGTCCATTCCTGCAGACTAAAACTCTCTCATATTTTCAATGTATTAAGTTTGGCAATGGTCAGCTGTCATGACTTATCTTATATGTAGACAGCAAACATTTTAGGGGATAAGATTAAGATTGTAAGCATTCCTGGAGAAAGATTGTCCCATCTGTTTTTCTTGTATATAGCAAAGTCTGATCCTATTTTATGAGGGTCCTAAAGGTTCTACAAATACTAAACAATCCTGATGTAAATAAGTATATTATTTATTACTTTGTAATATAATTCCTGTTCATCTTTGTTTGCATGCTCATTAGCTTTATTTCACTGGAATTTTTCTTGATGTCTTCCAGTATTACAGGGAAGACCTAACAGACCTTGAAAAAATTGATCCTGTCAGTCAATAAATACAGAAACTTAAGGCCTTATACCAATGTAGCCTGGATATTTATGAGGACTTTTGAAACACAGAAGCATGATGAAGTGCTACAAAGAATTGCATTCAATACATGTGGAGATTTCTTACGTAAGGACACACAGATACGTACGTGGCGTCATTTCACACGGAATACTTTCACTACAGGCTCTTAGAATTTCTATGTCAGTGTAAATTTTTTATACTGTACGATCAGACCTAGGTTTACCAAATACATAAAAAACATGATAGATTTTCTTACATTGCTACAAACCAGCTTTGTCTTCTTCCCTCTATCTTGCCATTCAAAAACCTGAACTGTAAACAAATGGTATATAAATGTGAAATGTTTATGTCTCTTTCTCGTCCCCTTGTCATTGTTACCTTATAAATGTAACTCTAGAAATTAGTTATAATGAAGTGAAATTAAAGTGAATTAGCAGCTACAATTAATGAAACAAGAGTAAATATTAGGATAAGTAGATACCTATTTTCTAGTGGCTGAATTGCACATACTTCTGGAATAAAATTCCAGAATTATTCTCTTCTGTCTGGTGACCAGTGACAGGACCTGAGGGAACAGCATGAACTTGTGTCAGGGGAGATTTAAGCTGGATATTACGAAAAGGTTCTTCCCCCGGAGGGTGGTTGGGCGCTGAAACAGTCTCCCCAGGGAAGTGGTCACAGCACCAAGCCTGACAGAGCTCAAGAAGAGCTTGGACAATGCTCTCAGACATGTGGTGTGAGTCTTGGGACTGTCCAGTTCAAGACCTCAATTGGATTTGATGATTTTTGTGAGTCACTTTCAACTACGGTGTTCTGTAATTCTGTGAAAGGAAATTCTGTGTTCATATTTTCTGAGCAAAACCAATATCCAGTCTTGAATTTTAGTAAATTCATTTTAAATTCTTTTGAAGAAATTTTTATCACCAGCTACAACATATGTATATTTTTATCTGCAAAACTCAAGCACAAGATGAATCAGTTCCTTAGAAACAGGTTTGTTTTTTGTCTCATAGGAAGCTAGGCAAAACTACCATTTACTTACTAACTTTGTCTGCAGTGTGGTGTGAGTGTCAGTCACCCAATTAATTAGTTCATAACCTATGGAATGTGTTCTGTGTGTGGGGCGGGGATGGTAACTGCTGCCTAACTGATAAGACTCCATTGTGTTTACTTGATACGGTGAATCTTTGTTTGAGCAGAGGTACGAGTGTTAGCAGTTCATCCACCCAACTTTGAAACAGTCAGCACTGATCTAGTGCATAAGGATCTAAGCTTGCAAACTTCTTATTTTTGGAAGCTATGTAACTAGTAATCTGATCACAGTTCTGTACATTTGCTTCTTAACCTGAATCTGAAAATAGTGGACCAAATCTTCAACTTCAGTAAATTTAAGCAGTATTACTGTTACTAGTGATTATCGACCAGCTTACAGTAGTGAAGCTGGTAGACTGCTCATTTAAGGAATGAATTTACCTGTTCACATTGTGCGTATTTCCATCAAGAAAGGGAAAATTGTACATAATTAAAGACATGTCATGGGTAAAATGTCTTGAACAAAACATAGTATCAATTAATGACTTAGGTGACTTTCTAATTAAATAGAAAAAGAATAGTTTCAAAACAGTCCAGTCTTCAAGGATTGCCTAACTCTGATGATCTTTTACAGAAATTTAGTTGTGTAAGAAACCTAGCCAAGTTTGGTAGCAATGTGGCAGTTCAGAAAAAAAGCTGTTCTCTAGAATCCTACTTGTGTTAATATGCATGGACATTCACTGGGCTGTATATTAGACAATTTTCATTTTGTGAATGTAACTGTAAAAATCTTCAGAAATTTTGTAGGTGCTTTGTCTTGTAAAGCAGCACTAGTACTGGAGTCTTTCACTATTGTACGAAGTCTAGCTATGTGGTCAAAAGGCGGGCTCTCTTTAGGAATGCCAGGCAGCAGGTTTTCTTTGGCACCAGTATTTCATCTGTTGTGATCTGAAGCCAAACTTAGTGTATTTTTCACAGCAGTTTAAGAATCTAATACCTTCATTCTTAGAAAAGCAGTTAAAAATGGAAAGGCAAATCTGTAATGGGTTTAATCATCTGCGTGAAATATCCAGGATGGACTTTACTTCAGTACTCTGGTTTTGCATCATTCACTTAAGCACTCAGTTCTGTGGTGGCCTTTTTAGACATTCATCTGATCTTGGGAGTAAGATAGCTGCTCCTAAAAGTAAATGTCTGGACATTAGAGATAACTGCGTGACTTTTTAATCTGTTGTTCATTGTTCATTCACACAAAACTATGCACACCTGCTTGACTTCCACCGTCCTTTTATTTCTTTCAGAAAATAGGTTAATTTAGTCAGTCCTGAAAGGTCACAGTTAATCAGAATGTGGGGAAGAACATGAGTATTTTCAAATAACAGTGACGCAGACAATTGGCTCTGGCTCTACAGTGCAAGATCCATATTTTTTCTGTTTGCAGTGTTTGGCAATTAAAATTACTTCATCATAGGCATGTTGCCTTTTAACAGTGTAATGCTTTAGCTGTTGAACTAATTTCATACTCTTTTGCTATGGTGCAGAGGAATCACCTGTAAACAAGATAAGGAAGAAATTGAGGGCATGGTGGAAGCATTCACTGGGAAACGATCAGAAAGCTTAAGAAATAAGCCTTTACTTCAATCAGAAGGGACTTAAATTCTCAGATCTGAGAGAACAGGGGAGGCTGAAGATACGTATCGGATAAAGAACTCAGTTCCACTTGAAAAAAGAAAATGTGCTGGGGGGTTGAAAGAGAAATTTGACATTCAAGTGTTACAGGAGATTTGAACTTGCAGGTCACCAGTATGGAAAGATTTACACACCTATAGCAGACCTCATTTTGATAGTGACAGAACTAACATCTTTGTAATGGATTGCAGAAGGCAAGGGAGCTAAGTGTGTGTAATGGATTATGGATTGGTATAGGTTTTTCTGGTGAGAAATTATAAGGAACTTGAAAGTTCATTGTTGGATAGTTGTGTCAGTTCTGAAGTTGAACATAGTTGTGACTGTATATAGATATGCTGTTGCTACCTTAACCATTAGGCAGACACCATACCCTGATTGTCTGCAAGGTCCATGTAGTTACTTTTTTGCCTGCTTGAGGGATCTATGGCTAACAGTTAATTGTACTGCTTTACCTTAATTAAAACTGACTAGAACACGTGTATATGACTGTAATTACAAGATTTACTGCAGTATGGGTAAACTCAAAGGTGAGGATGCTTTTGACACTATCTAAAGTGTTGGGGGTTTTTTTTCTAATGCTCTAAATCTACATGTTAGCCTTATGCTCTCAAATTAAGCTATACAGTCAGCTTTACAAGTTCTGATTTTTTTTTTCATGACTGGTAATCGGTAACCTTGCTCTGAAAGCATGATTATTTCACAGAAAAAACAGCAGTTCTTAACTATAGAAGGTAAAGTATGTCTTCTTTAAATTAAGCTACCTCCAATTTTTTTTTGCTGTATTTCTTTCTTCTGAATTTATATTTAGAACATAAAATAATTCCCTAAAAACCTGATCCTGTATACACTGTAGTGATTTCCTCATTCTTGGTATCTCCCTATCCGGGCATATAGCTCTTTGTCTCTAGGAAGGAACAGTTGGAAACATCCTACTACTCCTGTACTAGTAGCAGGGAACAGCTTGAGAGAAGCTACTACATCCAGTAAGTAAGAACCTTAAAAATAAACAGAAAACACAGATCATTAGATATCATGTTTGTAGCTTCTGATGCAAGGTAGAATGTCACAGATTGGAGTTCCTTGACCAATGGAGGTGCCTGCGTTGGGAAGAGTGAAAACAGTACTTCTTTTTACTCTACCCAGCAGATCTATTCCTGTATAGCCATGCACAGCTAATTAAATAATCACAACAAAAGACTTTTATGTATAGTGTTGTTATGCTACAGGCTGATAGAAAAATTAAGCATGTTCGTATCAGCTTATTATACTGCCGTCTATTGAGGGAGAAAGCACACAAAGGTTTAAATCTTATTCTTAATCATTGAATGTGTTGCTGGGGTTAAGGCCAAACACATAAAAAATACATCTGGTGGGCTGATTTTCTTTGCTGTCAGTAATAATTTTATATTAATTTGTTTCCCCACCTTCCTTTTGTTTTGGTACCATGTATTGTGTTACATTATATTGTTACTATTGCAGTGAGAAGTTAAGAGTAATGAAACCAAAACCATCAAAGATTTTTTTTTCTGGAGTTTTTTGAAAGCTGTCTACTTTTAAAAGAGGATTTGTTTTACAAGAGCAAGCATCAAAGTCTAACTTCTCAGTATTTATTGCTAACTCTAATTAGAATTTTTTCCAGTTGTGTGTGCCAGCTTATGACACAGTAAGATGCCAAATTATTGAACAGAAGCTGCTTTTCCAAAGGCATTCAGTGAAGGAACAATACACGTAGTAATTGATTCTTGTGATTTATGAACAATACAGTAATTCATTCAAGAGGTTTTACTATTATTTTATGAGAGGTATTGCATGTTAAAGAACATAAAGATTAAATTACAATTTTCCAGACAGCCCTTTGGGCGCAAGCAGCTTTTATACACACTAAAATCAAAGTTTTAAAACATTCTTAATTTTTTACTTAACATACGTGACTGACTGGCATTACAGTAATGTGTAAAGATCTTATTTTTACTTAAATTTTTACTTCAGTAGACCTGAGATTCATCTTGGCTTAGGTTATCCTTCTGCCCTGTTTGACCATTAATTTCTGCTTCTCTTTTGCTCTTTATCTTTCTTTTTTTTTATGAAATGAGCTTTTTTTATCTTGTTTCTTATTCCTGTCTTTCCACAACCCAATTCATTTTATATTAGGATATTTGAGGCCAGTTGTTTTGTGTTCTGTTTGGTGACCTGCTGTATCCATTGCATCCCCAGCTTCCGTAATCTAACCTCTTAGGAATTTTTGTTAGTAGTTTCAGTTTTGTTGTAAGAAGTCCATTTCTGGTTGTCTTTTTATATTCAGAAGAAAAAAAATAAATCAGAGAAAACTAAGTTTTGTAACAACACAGATTTTATTCTACCTTTTGTATTCTTTCTGTAAGCAGATAGTAGCTTTGATGATGGAGTGTAATGATTGATCACTTGATATTTTGAATAGGCCATTGAGATTCAGACGTACAGAAATTTGAATCTGTTGACAGCAAACCAAGCTTCTCAATTCTCCTCACGAATTGTCAGCCATTTTCAAGTATACTTTCAAGAGGTTGCTGAAGCTTGATGTAGAAAATACAATTTCCTTAAATCTCTAATGCATTTTAGATCTAAACATATGTATACATGTTTACTGTTACTTAGATGAATATTTTTAGTGACTGTTATAATTAACATGGTTTCTTAATTAAAGCATTCAATTCTTTTATTTAAATGGACACACACAGTATTAATGATATACCACTGAATTTGAATTACCATGCTACAAGGATCATACAATTTGTGGATGATACAAGGATGATACAATTTGCAGAAATAATTCATTATCATTAATGGAAGTATACTATACTTCTATACTTCTATTATACTTCTATTTTGCATTATAGAATCATTTATAGAAGTACATCCCTCTTAGTGTACTCCTTTGAGTACATACCTCTTAATATCAAAATGAGCAGTTCTTACTCAGTACACTTGTGCAATGTGAGCTCATTTCCTTAGAGAAAAGAGTGCTAATTAAACCAACAAGTTGCAATACTGATATGCAGAGGACTGCAGTTTTCAAAGACTAGTAGGTTTTTCAAATAGCTACCAATTTCCACTGACACTTCAAGTTTAGATTTGAGTGTGGTTTGTTTGTTCATTTTTATCGTCTTTGCCCTGATAGAAGTGTCACCCGTGTAGTAAGTAGATAGGACTTAAACTGGAACATTTCATTCAATGCATGAGCACAAATCCCTACACAAATTTTGTAAATACAGTGGCAGTAACAACTATAATACTCCTCCCTATGTTTTGCAGCATAATCTAAGTAGCATAATCCTGGAAGTAAGTAAATTGAGACATGGAGGTTAAGTAATTTGCCTGAAGCTAAACAGCAAGCAATTAACAGAGATGGGATTAGAATTACAAAATTTTGGCTGTCAGCCCTCTCTTCTGTCCAGGAGCCAGCTGCCACTTTCAGTGCTTTTGGCATCCAATTCTATCTCTTGAGACTAAACTTCAGTGAATTTGTTTTCTTCGTACTACTTAGATATGAACTTAAAAGGAAAGCATGACTAGGACTGGTACTATTTTTTAATTATCATTTTTATAGTAGTTGTAAAGACGTATCTGCCTTTGCAAGAAAATAAAGAATGAAATCCTTGTTGGTAGTTATATTTCACTAATTTCTACTTTTCTTTTAAAGATGGGCATGAATCATGCTTTCCAATTATGATGGAGATTTCAGTGTGTCTCTACGACTGGGCAAATGTAATTTTTTTCTTTATTCATTTTAAGAAAAAGGGCTTTATTGTGTCCTACAAGGTCCTATGTCCTTCTTTTAATAGCATACTTACGACTGCATATCAGTTATATGTAGTGTTTTGATTTCTTGGTATCTCTTTTTAAAAGAAGAATAAATTAATATCAAAGGCAGAAGAATGGAAAAGGCAGTTACTGAGAGATAGATGAGACAGGTGTAAGTTAGCCACACCGCTGTGGGTTGAGTTTATCTTTGGTGTATCTCTAACCACTGAAAATTACATTAAAAATCACTGAAGTAACCTGAATAACCGTGCAAGATTCTTGTAAAGCAAGTGCAATGCTGCGCTGATATACAGGATATCAAATAATTGTATTTTCAGTGATTTTAGATAGTAAGTGGCAGAATAGATGTCATTGTATTAAGTGATATTATATAGCAGAATTAAATGAACTTCTAGTGATTAGAGGTTTACCTTTATGTGGTGATATGTTTCTTTTGGTTATGTTTCTGCTTTTTAATCAAGTCTGTGATCTGGCAACACCTGTCTTGTGTATATCTTCCTATGTGGTTTTAGTTCTCATACTCGTACATGCTTTAATATGCTTCAGATTCATACTAGCATAGCTATACTAGAGACAATCCAGAAGAATTTAGCTCCTGTAGAGCTTCATGGAGCAGATGAACCTTATGAGTAGTATTTCTTTCATTTTTGCGACGCATTGTCCTTAATGATGGGAAAAGGTGGTTGGTATTTACAACAGGACCTATACACAGCAGGACTCTGAAAATACACAGTATCTAAAATATTGCCAGTGTAAATACATTCTAATCAGTGTTTGGCTGTCTGCGTAGCCATATCCCAGAGCAGGCTGCTTGTGCTGTCCTTACCATACTGATGTATCGTAAGTGACTTGTAGGCAGGGAACTGGGACAATCCACTGGGGCCTTTAGTCACTGAATCTTTTTTAATATCTATAAACAGCTTTCTGACCTAGTTTATGAATGTCTGCTTATGCATCAGCAATGCATCATCCTACAGGCCACACTAACATGTCTTACAGTGCAGCTGAAGGTGGGCTCCATTACATAGCTCACAGAGACTGCTGATGAGAGGCATATATATTCTGTCTACTTGGCTGGACATCTAATTTAGGTTTCATATAATTGATTCTTGTAGGTAAATGGTAAATGTTGGTTTATAATTAATAGAGGGTTGTGTTGATCAAGTTTTGGGATGAAGCAGGCCTAACTTAGTAAGAAGGAAAGAGATTTATGGATATCTACTAATTAGGTTTTATAATTATTAATATTTTATAGCAGCCTTAATAATACTGTCTTTTCTTACCTGTTTATCTCAACAAATTATGCTTAAGTCATGTCATCTCCTAATGCTGGTCTGCAAGTAGAAAGTCATCTTGAACCCCTTAATGCCCCATATTGCGTATGTTCATATGGGCTGTGAGATTTGATTAGACACAACCATACTTCTGCTTGAATAGGAATTAGGAGAATTTGCCTATGTGGATGCCTTGTCAAGCATTAACACTGAATCATAGTAGTATGTAGACTCAGTATTATTAGCAGATTGTTGATTTTGCTTTCACAGTCAGTAATAAACAGTTTGCCCTGTGTATAAACAGCAAGGTATGCATTCTGTTATTTTTGGATAAATAAAATATGAGTGGAAGTTTCACTTTATTGTTACAGTGCCCCAGTTTTATGCTTTGCCGTTTTGGTACCAGTATTTTGAGGATTTTTAGTAAGACTGAAACACTTCTAAAGGTCATCTCTCTAGTCATAACCCAGATATTCCAAGTCCCTAATTGAAACTTGTAGTGTCTCATTTATTCCTACTTTTCTCTTGGAGCAAAACTTTTCTGGAAAGAGATCAGCTTGCCTGGTGTTTTAAAATTCACTGCTTTTACTTTGCACATTGAAAAGGAGTGTCAGCTCTCAGTTACCAAATAATTCATATGCAGTCTGCAGACATTAAAATTTGAAAAAGAAGCAGTAGAGAGCTTTGAAGCAGAATTTCCTTTCGTTAAATTAGTGACTATGACAAGGTTATGTAATATTCCTGGGGGATAAAGTGGTGCACGTCACTAACCTTTTAGATTCAAGAGGCTTCATGCTTTTTATTTGCTGCTGAAAGAAGGCTTAGTACTGGATTTACTAGCAAGGTCCTCTTTCTAACTCAGGTAAATTAAGTCCCATCTAGGTTTTACATATACTTTTGTGATAAATACTGTGTATATACACAAGCTTATACCTTTTTTTTTTTTTTTGTATTGTGCATTTGAACATGTGCTTATGACTTGAAGGCATATCTGCAGCTGGGTTAATGTCATGAACAGTGGGTTAATAGTGCTGGAATTCCTATATGCATGGCAAAAAAAAAAAGGGGAGAATTCTTGCCCTCCTATGCATTTACTAGATAATGAGAATTACCTAGTCATATGACTGCATCTTTCAGTGCTCAGGTTAGTCAAGTACTAGTACCAAACTTCCTGATTCTCTTCTCTTGAACTCTAGTGTAGAACAGAATTTTTGTGTAGAAACAGCTGAAGAGACCCTGGAGTAAGTAAGGGGAGGTTTAGAAGCAGACATGTGCCTCTTTAGTTTTCTGTAGGGGTATTTAAATAAAGGGTAAATTTTAATTGCATTTTTTTAATGCATATACGTAGCACTAAAAGCTAAGGCTGTGCACTCAACTTGAGCAATCAAGGCAGGAGGGCATGGGTGTGGAAGTAGGCCTGGCTTTGGGAGGTTTCTCCTTTAGTTTGATTGTCTCTGAGACTGACTGTGATAGCTTGGAAGCCCTGGCTTCCTGTTATGCTTAGCACAGTATTGCTCTGATAGGGTAGTAGTTAATGGTTGATCTGAGTTTTACACTAAATGTCCCAATAATTTGTTAGGAAACTAGCTTAAATTGTTACTAGGTTACCTGCAACATTTTTAATAGAAAAAGAACAGCAATAAATAGTTCTTCAGCTTCCTTCTACTTAAAATATAAATGTATTGGCACATACTATTAGTAAAAGGCTTTTTTCGCAGGTTTTTCATGTAGGTTCTTCATATTTGAAAGTTTTTCTTTTTTTCTTTCTCTCAGTTATTATAAGCTACAAATGAACATATGTGTGTGTGAATGATATTAGCTGGCAAATAAACGTCTGCTTCTATCTGTGTTAATTCGTATACCTCCCATGTCCCTAGGGCTCAGATAATGTCTGTCTCTAAAAAAGCATACATAATCCACAATGAAATGAACTGGTAACAAGGTTTTCAGAGCTTAGAGGTACACATTAAATACCTGCTATTTTAACATTAGACCTTCTGGAAAATGTAACCTACCTATTCTACTTATGGGGCCTTACTTGTAAGTCTGTAATTTGACTTTGTATTTCGGGGAAGATTGAACCTAATGGTCAGCCTACTACAGTGACACTGCATTGCAGGACATTTGAAAATATAAAAGATAGGGTCGACTTTACATACTTTTCTTGAGATATCAGCAAGTGATATTTTTATTTTTTTAAACTGCTTGCTAAATCTTGTAGGGTGGGTATGCTCTGATAGATTGAAGGTTGGGGACTGGAGATGACTGCTAAATTGGAAAAATATCCCCAAAGAACCAACTAGGAACCTCTCTCAAAAACCAGTCCTTTGTTCTGAGTGATTTTGCTTTTAGAGGGATACATGTAGCCGAAAGAAGGTGTGGAGATGAGTGTTTCAATTATATTATCAAGATTTTATGAATGTTGCTGGGGCTGAGGTTTTAGGAGAATGCTGTAATGCCTGTAAAGTAAAATAGCTTGATTTCCTTTACCCAGACTTTTGGGGAATGTGTGTTTGTACCTAAAAATATTTTCTGTGAACCAAATGGATCAAGATTTTCAGCTGGACTTCACTGGCATGGCTGAAATGCATTTAATAGTTGAAAGATACAAAACTGATAATTTTCATTCACAGGATAACAAAACTATTCATCTGCTCAGAGTATGACGGCATCTGAAGATTGTGTTGTTGCTATTCTTCTTGCTGAAGAGTGTTAAGGCAGGTGCAGTTTTAAGAGGTTCACAGTGAGAAACAAAAAATTCACAGCTTGTGGCTGACAAGACAAGAGCTTTTAGGAACATACTACTTGTTAGCTTAGGAGTTTCTTTATGCAGATTTCATGAATGCGAATTATTTCTTGTCCTTATAGAAATAAAAACTAATTAGCTTTTCTCACATAGCCAGTGTTCAGGTCCTCTGTAAGTGCAGGTTAGAATTAAGGTGAAACAATTACTTGTAAAGATGAACGGTCTAACTGGTGTCACAAATTACTACTGAATAGTAAATTAGCAGGTAATGCTGTATACAGGCGTGTTTTGAAATTTCTATTATTTTCTGTTAAGTACTATGTATATATATAACGGGGTTTTTATATTAATTACTGGAGGAATTTCAAAAACAATAACAAATCATGTGAGTTATAATGCATCAATACAGTATCAGGCTGCAATTATGTGCAGCTTTGCCTATTTGCTCATTTTTACCTGGACAGGAGTCTTCACACCTTCACCACCACTAAATATGAACCAGTCTGTGGCCTTTTTATTTAGAATATATAGCATTTTCTCATCAGTCTGTGGAATACAGTGAATGTTGCAAAATGGGAAATAGGTAAATAAGGTGTTGGTTTGGTNGGTTGGTTGGGGTTTTTTTTTTTTTTTTTTTTTTTTAATTCTGTTTGGGTTTTTTACTGTGTCAGAAATTTCTGTGTGTAATTTGACATGAGAAGAATAAGTACAGAATTTTTCAGTTGGAGTGAGTTCATTTGCATACCCCCTGAAACTTTATGCAGCTAGACCAGTAAAACTATGCTGAGTGAAAATTATTGTTATGATTGTATGTGTGGCAGACCACAGTGTTTACTCTGCTCTCCACCTATGTTTCTGATCCTGAGCTGAAAACGTTTCATGGGAACAGTTGTGATTGTCATCTTCCAATTTCTTTTGGTACAAAATGAGTCTTTATAACTGAAAGAGTTTCTGTAATTTTTAAAGGAGTCTCCTCAAATATGTGTGAATTTATAAGCAAATGAGGTACTTCAAAGAAGGGTCATTGCATTTTTAATTTTTTCTGATGTCTTTATTCAGCCTTGCTGTATATGCTTACCAATGATACAATATGATACGATTCTTGGCAGTTTTTATTCTGAGCTAGTAAACTTGTCATATTTCAGGCATATGATGAAATGTAGTCCTAAATTGAACTATTTTATGCTAGGAACTTTCGTACACCCCAAACAGGGAATCTAGAAACAAGTATATTAGGGTATATAGCATCCTTTATATATCTTGTCTGTGATAAGTTCATATGCTGAGCTAGCTGTAGTTGGACTGCAGACTCACTATTAGCTCTCACTGTAAAGAAGGCGAAGTGTTATCCTCATATTCACCTTTTCCTTAGAAGGGTATGTCCATATGTCTCTACTCAAGAATAGTTTGGAGTAGCTGTGGAAAGAAGGGGGCTGAAGTAGTAATTTCAGAAGTATTTTGACAGACATTTTGAGTGCAGACAAAAAGTATAACATATCCTTAAAGTGCAGCACAGAACAGCAACTTTAAAACAGATAATTCTATAACGTGATGATATGTGAATTAATTAGTTCCATTCACTATTTCAGAGTTCTGCTTAAACTTTAGAAAGACAATGTGGAGGCGCAAAAGGGAAGAAAGAAATATCTTATGCTTGTGCTAGGATATTCAAAGGTTCCAATCAAAATGAGTTATTTTAGTGTCACATTAAAAATATATTTTGTGGAGCCATAATTTGCAAAAAACCTTCACTTCTGCCTGGATAGTGGTAAACCATCTCTATTTCAGAAGTTCCTGTGCCCCCTGAGGGCGCAGTGTGACTGTTTATTGAAGCAACAGCCTAATTTCAATGGGGTTAAACTTTTTTAAAAACTGATAAATGCAAGCTCAGTGTATTTAAGGTGAGCTAGAAATAAATTCAATTTTCTGTGTATATTAAGAGTGTGATTTGCAGTAGTTTAGTAGTTGTCACTTCAGCTTCTCAAGAGTCCCAGCAAGAAGTGCGTACCAAGTAGCAGATGGTGGGAGCCCTCACATCTTGAATAACAAAGCTTGTGGTACTCTTCAGAAGTCCAAGTTACAGATTTCTCCCACTTTGATTATTTTTTTTTTAATGAATTGGCAAGGTATAGAAATTCACTGTTAGTATGAATGTCTGAGTAGGCACTGGTATATAAGCAAGCAAAACTTAGGTGTTCTTGCAATTAAAAGATAACACTGCAGCAATTTTTATGATGCCGTCAAGAGATTTTAGGTGCAGAAATATGAGATGCTGATTTAAAGTGAATTTCACTTATTTTATTTTAATTACACTTACGTAATTTTAACTGCATTTATTGATGTTACCAAGGACAGCTCCAAAAGTGCTGAAAGAATCTGGTAACCTATTACATCTCTTTTTTTTGGCAGATTTAATTGCAGTGGAAGGTTCCCATATAGATTGTTGCTGTGCTTAATGAACTGTGATGTGGAGAGTTTTTCTTGAACTATGCACTGCTGTTGTTAAGGGAGATCGAAAATAGTTGTCAGTTCTCAATCAAAATTGCCCTCATGTTAATAAGCACAACTGTGTGTGCAGTTTAATTGTGTTTGCTATCAGTGTGCCTAGCAGCTTAGGTCACAATCAATGTCAAGAAACTGACAACATTAATTGTGGAGATAATTTGTGTCAAACCTTAATTAACAACCTTTATAAAGATAAAGGCAACAAATACTATTTTTCATTTGTGCTTCTGCTAGGTTATGATTTCACATAGCCTTACATGGTGGTGATTGCTTTATATGTAGCAACATCAACATCTTGATTGAGTAATAAAAGGAGGGATTGCAAAATACTTACCTGTCTCCATGGCAGATAATTTTAAAAATTTATGTTTGAATAATAATTTATCTTTGATATCATATGATAACTGAAAGATAACTGGCTTACTTCCAATATTACGTATTGGAGGAGAGTTGTGACAATGTTTTTAATAGGAATTACTTATGTAAAAAGAGTCTTTGACCAGATACATACCTTATTTTTTTTTTCAGCTAGGTTGTGGTCTAAGTGAAAGACAAAGATCACTCCAATTCTCTTCTATACTGGAATGTGAAACTTTTTATTGATGTAGATAGATAATGTTACTCACATCACACAAAAAAGTGGATTTTATACACAACCTTAAAACCTTGTTTTCCTTGAAAAATATCCACAAGTTGAAAATGGCATCATTATGTACAACTGCCCTTGTTTTCTCTGTCTAATACTATGTCTCTAATGCTGAGTGGTTAACAAACAACAGTTTTTTTACTAATTGTTGGTCCAGCAAAAATTCCCATAGGATGGCAGAAATACTGTTGTTAGGATAGCTGGAACCATGTTAAGTATTCAGCTCTATTTCTGCAACTCCACAATGTAGATAACAGACCTCTGCAGAAGCTAGTGTGTAATTTTTGTAAGGAGTCTTGGCAGTTGTAGTCCTATAGTCCTTTACCAGATTTTGGACAGTTATACATGAAGAAATTGCTGGAAAACTGGTTGTACCCCTTACGACACTTAAGATTGGTGAAAGATTTTCAATTTAATTTATTGCTATGTGTGCTATTTGCTTCCTATGAGCTACCATCCATACTATTCCTATGAGTTACTGTGTGCTGTTGGACTTCCTCATGGAGTGTTTCTCCTTCTTGAAGGCTTGAGTTCTAATAGTGAATTCACAAAATTTCAAAAAAAAGGTTGAAAGAGAGTGGCAGCGTGTCATTTTTCACTTGGTGGCCCATGATCACAGCTTGTGCCACAGAATGTCAGACTGTACATCAGATTCAGTCAAGTCTCTTTAGGTATCAATCACAGTGCTGAGTTAAAACATACAGAGAAAGGATTCAAAGAGAGCAGGTTTGTTGAAACCCAGATGGTCTTCATCAGAATATATTTTTGTCTTTTTGTGGTCCAGACATAAAGCCTGTGGCTTTGGAAAGGATTTCTAGGTTTTTTTTTTACTTAAAGTGTGTTTTATTTGCTATGGTTTTTGCAGTTTTTGACATCAGAGAAGTTATTTCATGATTTCCCCATGGCAGTAGCGGCACACTGTTTGGCTGAGATGTACTCTTGCAGTTGGGTTTAGGTACATTTTCACCAGGAAAATTAGCAGAGTGGATACTTCGAGGACACTTGAGCATTCTGAAATGTTAAAAACCAACACATTTTCTTGACATTTCTATTAAAGAAAGAGCATGCAGATTTTCAGGAGCATTTTAATTTCCATTAAAAATGCCCTTTCTTACCTTAGGAGTAGGGTGAAAAGTTCCCCTAATTTGATTTTGTAAAATGGCATCTTGGCATTTTAGACTGTTTCAGGATTTTTTCCAGTGTTGCATACATGCATGACAGGAGTCTGCTGGGTTCCCTACATTCAAATAAACATGCTGACAGGAAATGGTGCCTACGGAAAGAACAGTTTGCAGAATAAGGTGTTAGACATCAGAACTAAAGAACAGCAATGTGGAAATGAAAACTAGTACAGTACAGGTATATACCTGTCAGAACTAAGAGAGGAAAGTGGAAGAAAAGGGAAGAGGTAGGAAACATAAAGGAGCTGACTGCTGATACACTGAAGATGGGAACAAAAATGAATTGCAACATATGGTATAAAGCAACTACTATGGAGGATGGCTTCATAGCAAAGACCTGTGATATTTTACCACTTATCGTCCCTAAGTTCTAATGTCATATCATTTAAATTGTTATCTGAAGGTGTATTGTATCTTTAAAATTTTTTTTTCCAAGGAAGATAAGTATGTAGTTATTTACAGGAATTTTTTCAACATTTTTGTTCTCTGTTTCGGTATAATCTTACGGATTTTGATATTTTTTATTTAGAAGTAATGTATTGTGTTGCTCTAAATTTGAAAATTTTGTCTCACCACAAGTAAAATAATTTCAATTTGTTGTAACACAAGTAAAGGGAAAAAGAATAATGAATTAAAATGCCGTTCCATACTTTCAAAACTGTTTCTCCTCTTCTCTCCCTCTCTTGTTGTTGCACTATTTGGATCTTTTTTTAATACTCCTTTCTGACAGTAGAATTTGGGAGTGAACAGGAGCTATGCACGAAACTGTGCTCCAGTGTAAATCTGTCTTCTGTTATAGTCCTTTTTGCCTGGACTCTTAATACATAGTAATTTGCCTCCCCCATGCAAAATTACAAATGCTTTCTCCTAAATGTCACTGGTTTAATGTCTCAAAGGTGAGCATCCTGTTTTCATGACACCCTGTGATCATAGCATCAAGTAGTGAATCATGATATTATTCCAGTTGATTGATGAGTTCATTTTGCAACAGAAGTCAAATTGGATTTTTTATTTATGATGGTGATAAAATGTAATGTGTGATCTTACTGTTCCGATGCCATCAGATTTTGGTTTTAATATAAATTTCACTAGTAAAATCTATAAGTACTTTCCTGACCTTTTAGGTTTTTTAAATAATGCTTTTTCTTGCAGGTGAATGATATCACCAGAGAAACAAAGCATTTCCTTCTTTTTAAATTTTGAAATCTTGATGTGACTTTCTAAAAAATTATGTTTAGTGCTTGGATTAATTTGGTAAATTTTTTTGTTTGTTTCAGCACCACCGAAGTTTACAAGAACTCCTGTTGACCAGACAGGGGTTTCAGGAGGAGTCGCCTCATTCATCTGTCAAGCCACAGGAGATCCAAGACCTAAAATTGTCTGGAACAAAAAAGGAAAGAAAGTCAGCAATCAGAGATTTGAGGTATTAGGTCCATTGTTCTGTTCCTCTGAAAAACATTTTATTCCAACCTTGTTGTTAATCACACTATGTGTGCTTCATTAACAGTGATATAGCAAAACAGAATGACTATCAGGTATAATTTGGTGGGAATAGTGTCATGAAGTTTTTAATTTTGAAAACTGGTTATGAATAAAACCATTAAGGATAAAACTGGTCATGCTGTTTTCTAAGTTAGCATGGTTGAACTGGGGAGCTCTGTGGTGCTTCTGTCCAGTTTTCTGTCTCATGAAGGAGCTGGTGGGGACATTAGTTGAGCAGTGACTGCTGTTTCCGAAGAGCAAACCACCTCCTTTTGTGACAGGTGCATTGAGCAGTTCTAGTCTCTAGCTGCTTCTGCTGCCACAATTCCTTACCCCTGTTGAGGAAGGAGATGAAAGGGACACAGTAGTTCCTGCTGCTGAAGAGGAAAAGTAAAACTTTCTTGCTTGCTTATGATTATTTTCTTAATAAATTAGGAAAAGGCTTGGAGAAAGATGTTTATTTCCACAACCTTCAGTTAAAGGAAGTTGAAAATAATCTGTTCAAAGGATTCTGGTTATTTGGGGGAAATAAGAAAACAAGTAGTATTCCCTCTTGTAGTGGCAGGACTAATTAGTGTCAAATATGGATTGACCTTTAACGTGAGGAAAAAACTCAGAAAATGGGGAAAGCTTTTAGAAGAGATATCAGAACTGACACTAAAAGTATATAATTGTCTCTTAAATGTTTTCAGTGTTAGATAAGAGACTTCTGTTTGCTTAAAAACAACTGTTCAAGGATTAATGACTTGTATAGAAAACAGTTGTGACATGCATTTTATGAGCAAATGATCTAGCATAGTTATTACCAACTGACTGAATATTAAAGTGCTCTATATTAATTTGTACAAGCATTTGTGAAGATTGCTTGTCCTGGCTTTCAGGTTGGATTTTCTTAGAAAATTGCACTTCTTCTATAAACCAAATTTATTTTCTTGATTTTTGGTTCAATAAATATCTAAAGAGATTGGAATTCACTCACTAACCATTATAATTTCTGGCTTGTGTATTTACTACAACATGAAAAACAAAATCATTAATTTAAGTGTTACCTCCTAGTGCCAAAAACTGTTTGCACTTTGCAGAGCATATGCAGAGATGTAATTGGCTAGAGGGATTAACATGGAAGTTTTCTCATAAATTCTACACAATTTATCCTCTTCTGTTCACAGACCTTTCACTCAAAGTGAATTCTAAGCAGAGAAAGATTGTGCATGTGTATGTTTACTGTGTTTTATTCAGCAATATGTCATGGTTTATTTTCTTAATGTACTGTTTTCTAGGTACCTGTGAACCTGTTTTTAGGGAGAATAAGCAAAAATAAAGTAGTTTCATTTCCATAAAAATATTTGAATGTAACTATAGAAAACACCTTAAAATGTTTTAAAAATGCCTTTAGTGGGCTGTTGAATAAACAGTATTGCCAAGTAAGATGGAATGTATTTCAAAGAAATAGATTACACTTGCCAAGTATTTTATAATTTTTATCGTGTCCACTGAGCAGAGCAGTTACAAAGTATGCATACTAAATCCTCATTTTAAGCAGCTTTTCTTCCTGTTGAAAGTAAGGCCATTAATTCATGCCATTGAGTCTCTAAATCAGAAAAGAACAACAGTAGAAATGAATCCAGTATTTATTGAATCTTACTTAGTTTGGTTTATTTGTTGAAGATTCTTCATTGAAGAACATTTAGTTTGGTTTCTTTTCCTCTTCTTTCACATTAATATTTTGGATATTTACCTGAGTTACTTAATGATGAAGGACATCAGAATGTTTTACCTGGACACCTGTCTTCATATAGTAAATACAGCTGAAAAGGACTCTAAAGGTCCATCTTATCCATATGCTTTACCAGGGATGCTGGGGGTTACTTTTTATAATTCAATAAACTTGGACAGTCTCCTATAGGGTTTCATGAAACTTCTCATGATTATTTGTCCCCCATGTGAAACCAGAACTATTTTGCGGGAATTTGATGTATGTAGCAATTGGTTTATTTCCTCTTTCTTGACTGTTTATATATTTGAAGACTATTGTCATCGAAATTTATTGCTCAACAGCTGATTCTCCCAATTTATTGAGAATAGCAGTGAAAGCTAGGCATTAATTCTGAAATTAAAACATACAGTAAGATAAGACCTTGAGGGTCTTCTCTATTAATCTTTCAGCTTTTATTTATTTTGCAGAGAGAGACTCTGAAGGAGGATCCTTTTTTTCTCCTCTTCCTTCAAATTAATTCAACTAATAGGAATTACAAAAATCTGATTTAAGTGGCTGAGAAGTACTTCTCAGAGGAACTTTAAAAGGAACAGAAAAGGGTAAAATAAAAGTTAAAAATTACACCTCTCTATCCTGTGTGCAAAACTGCTCTTACTAAAAAATCTCTGTCATAAAAGAAATAAAATCGCATTCAGTCGATGGGGAAGAGTTAGGAATTAAGTGGCTGTGATATGCAGGAAAGGGGAGAACTCATCACATGAAAAGGAAATCACTTTTATGATACCTATTTTTGAGACACCAGACTTGAAACTTAATCTGTGCAGTATTTTCCCAGTCCAATCTGCTGTTTTCAGTGTCTGTCCAGATATGTTTATTCAGCATTCAGATTTAAACAATAGCAATTACTCTTTTTTAAGTACATCTGTGAGTATTCAGGTCCTGTGCTCACATTTTTTATCTATAAATTGTTAGTATGATTGCTTAAAAACTGAAATTTTCCTCTCCCTCATAAATGTCAGTTTATCAAGAATTCTAGTTATTCCTTTAATTGTGCTAACATCAGGCAGCTATTTTACCTTGTCTAGATTTGCTTAAGGCAATGGCTTTACTGAAAGAACAAGGAAAAGTCATACATCCTGTGCACTATCAATCAAATTCAGTATCAAAAAACTCCAGGGTTTTTATCTTGCTTTCACCTCTCCCAGCACTAGGCAGAAACCGAGCGATTGCTACAATGAAAATAGTGAGATGCAGGGCATATTTACCATCATTTCCAACCCTGGACTTCATAACTCTCTTATTGTACTCATGTACAGAGACCTCTTAGGTTGCTTGTGTGTAAATAAGATAGAAAGACACAGACAGATGTGCAGATAGGCATGTATGTAAATCACTTTGTGCATGTATATAGAGACAGATATTAATTGTTTGTTAGAGAAAATAAAACTGTAACTGTCCTTCGTTTAGAAGTGCTGTTTACCTGATGGTAGTACTAGTACCTCTCAGTGATTTTTTAAATTGTTTTTTTATAAAGTGGATTATACTATTATTGCTATTGCTTAATTTTTAAAAAGGTTTTTCCAGGACCTACAAAGCATTGCTGTACTTAGCAATATTTGATGTGATACTGACTGCAGATCAAGAAGAAAATAATATCTGTTCAGTGAATTTTCTCATATAAATGTGTTACTTCTTGTGTGAATATTGCAATTTTAAAACAAAATCTTAGAAATTAAGCCTTATTATTTAGTCTCCTAAATGATTGCTTTGTTGGGTAAATTTACTTATTTTGTGGGTTACATACCACAAGCTAAGTCATCCTGTTTGGTTCAGAAATTGCAGGCAGTTTTTTAAGTTTGGAGCCAAATGTGCATGTGAGCTGCATTCTGTGAGTAGAGAGGGAATATTGCTGGCAGCAGTTAAAATGAATATAACTTTCATTTGAAGGTAGAGTACTTAGCTGAGAGAATTGAGAGGTATTGGTGGTGAACTTCAGAATAAGAGAGCATTAAACCACAGACGTTTTTCTTACAACCCTTTTTTGGGGTTTTTTTTGTTTGTTTGTTTGTTCATTTGTTTTTTGTCCTGTAGTTCTTGAAGCTATATAAAAGTGGCCACTGAGAACTCACGGCACAGCGGTATATATTCCAACTATTGCCACTTAAACATTTTCCCGTATGACTGGAATTTGTCCTGGTACATAAATTTGAAAAACAAACCTGTCTTTGGTGACTTGAATACCAACAGGCCACTGTTCATGAACAGATTAGCTGAGGGATAGGTATTTGTAACAACATCTGTGACAGCTTTTGTTTCCTTTTATAGGTAATAGAGTTTGATGATGGATCTGGATCAGTACTCAGAATACAGCCACTGCGCACACCCCGAGATGAAGCTATTTATGAATGTGTGGCTTCCAACAGCGTTGGCGAAATAAGTGTGTCCACGAGACTCACTGTTCTACGTGGTAAGTTCTTTCTAGACATAACTATCTCACTTCATGGAGCTCAAAGTACTACATTGTTGTAATATAGAGGATTCTCTCCGGCAAAGTTAAATTTAGTTCTCTACAAATGGACCTTACTATGGTCCCGATGCTGTTCATTAGAAATTTTTTTACGTAATACTTGACTGCTGTGTTTAAGCCTTTTGACCATAAAATGGTAATGTGAGTATGTAGTGTATGACAGATGAGAGTGAAGAAAAGAAGAATAAGTGAGACGGGAGTGCCACACACAACAGGTTATTATATCAATTACAGCTCAAGACAACCACTTTATGAATGCATCTGATTCACATTTTAGTGCTGCCCTGGGTACCTCAGCTTTGTTCAATCAACATTTACACAGAAATTTGTTCAATTAACAGTGACCTTGAAAAGTTGCATGGACGGTTTTTAGATGAGGTTAAACTGCTGCGAAATTTTCCCTGCAAGAGACAATCATAAAAAAGGTGAAAAAGCTTCTTCCACTTCAAATATATGTCACCTGAACTTTATTACTTCAATAAGAAGTTTTTGAAAACAGTAAAGGAAAAATTTTTTCAACGCTGTCAGGGGTGAGGATATTAATGTACTGCCAACCCTACTGTCTAGATAATACTCAGGGGAGAAAATACTAGTAGTCAAATGACCTGAACATTCTGTTTTGTCACCTGGAAATGAATAGACACCAGATTTGGTGACAATTCATGAAATACCATACTCTTCAGTTTGCAGGGCTGGCTTTATGACTGAAGATTACTTTCTTGTATTTTGATATTACATGGCATCACAAGGTTTGCAGAATTACTAGGTGCCTTTTTATAGAAATTGCAGCTGATTAAACAGCTTTACAGAATGTAGAGGAAAATTTGTGGAATGTGTAATTGCCATATGTTTTTTTCGTGATCCTCTAGCCCAAGCAATATAGGGTGACAAGAAGATTCCTTTTTTTTTATTATTCTCTGAAGTTGGATTTTTACTAGACGAAAAAGAAATCTATAATTTTATCAGCTATTTTAATCATTGCAGACAATCCTGACATTAACATTGGAGACAACTGGCAACACTATGAGCATATATATCAAATAATAACCGTAAGGACATGTGTATCTTTTTCTTAGAGGAAGTCTGATGTAAGCAGACCTTTCCAGTATTTAAAATTATTACCTCTGATGCCATGATTGTTCATTATATTATCTTTTAAAAATACTTCCCGGTCTAGCCAATGAAAACAGGAATTGATAGATTGATATCTTAAGAGCACCTGTTCTTCACTCCCTAAGATAAAGTTTTGCCTTTATCAACTGATAGGAGCACTTTTTATGTACAGCTTCCACATTGTTGAAAATGAACATAAAATGACATTTTTATATTCCATTAAAGGTTTTGCAGATTAAAGGGAGATTGGGAAGAGGAGCAATGAAAAGCAAAAAACAGTGTGAAAATTCAGGTTGAAATAGCATTCTTTGTCTTCATAGTTTCTTAAGATGTATTTACAAGGCTACTGGTCATGAAATGTGTGTGCATGTGTCTTGAAAGAGAGTGCTTTAAACCGAGGTTCTCATTTTGGCTTTTGAAGAGAAGCAACAGCCCTCATATCTCTCAACCTAGAACTACAGCAGTTGTATAAGATAGAGAGGGTGTCTGAGTGTCAAAACTGACTGACTGTACAGTGTGGTCTGTTTCTTTAATAGTACTATTGATTATTAATCGACCTTTTGTAAGGCATATGTAGCTTTACTGCCTATTTTTTGCTTGCCGGTAGGAGCAGTAATTGTTGCTCAGTGCCTACTTCAGACGACACTAGTATTGCATCCTATTTTAAAAGCAATACATAATGATATGCATATGCAAATGACTAATGAACAAATTACTATTGGTTATGAATTTAAAATCAAAATAAATTTCTATTTTAATTTTTTTTCATTAAAACCACTGAAATATAAAAATTGAGCATTGTATCTAACCATAATACATATGGCTTTTGCAACTTCTGAAATATATTTGCCCCAGGAGTAGATTTTTGGATTTAGTCTGAAACTGGGAGCGTACAAGAACTCATGAACATACTGTGACTGGGGATTTAGATAAAGGAGTAATGTCAGAGAAAGCAGGGAGCCTGCAGAGAAACAGGGCATTATTAGGAAGTTTTGGTGGGGTTAAAATTTTGAATTGCTCAAAGTAAAATGGTTCGCTGTGTTACTTCCCAAGACATGGCATAATTCAGGGCTAAGGGCATTAGCCTGGAAGATAATTCTATTATTGCAAAGCCTCTACTTTGTAAACTTACACAAATCTTTGTACAGTATGCAACAGTAGCATTGTGGAAAAACACTCCATTGATGGCGCCTTTTTGGGAAAGAGTGCCTCTGCCTCACATAGCCGCTGTAGGTATAAATATTATAAATATATTATAAAATATATGTAGGAATATATTTTATAATGTAGGAATATATTTTATAAATTTTATATTCCTATAATGTAGGAATAAATATTATAGATGTGAACAGGAATCAGCTAGATTTAATGAAATACAAAACAGAGTAGAGTGAGTTGGATCTGTGGTTGCTTATGCTGTACTCATCCCTGTAGTATGTATGTAACCCTGGATTGGAGAAGATGCCTATGTAACTTTCATATGTTCTTCTAACTGTTATGCAATGGTTCTATCACAGACATAGCTTGGCGTTTGTGCCTCTTGCAAGATGTCACCCAGAGGTGGAAGTCAGATTTTACTCACAATTCAACCCACAAGTATTGCAACCCTAATATGGAATGTCAGTGAAATCAGGGTAACTCCAGGAGCAGAAGTGTCTACCTACATTAATTTTGTTTGATTGTTTGTTTCACAAATCTGAGCTTGAGTGCTACAAATAATTTCCACAGTACGGAACAGCAACAGTTTTGTTGATATGTCCATGTCTTTGCAGCTAAATGTTTCAGTTTTTCTGTCTGTGGCTGTGTAGAGTAACTAGTTCCATGCATTACCGATGCTACCATGTTGTGTTAGGTTCCTATACTATGACTAATTCTTAGTATTTGTGTCTCAAAGAGCTATGAATATAAATACATTTTTAGCTTCTAGATGTTAGAAGTTTATAGTGTGAGAACAAAGAAGGCCAAAAAAGGCATTTACAGGTGATAACATTTCAAGACCTTACCAAAGACAAAAGATTGAATCCTTTTTTCTGTTACTAGAGTAAATCGGGAAACGTTCCAGGCAAAACTTGCACTTGTTAGGCAGAATACTGTGAGAGTCTGGACCAAGAATGAAAGTCTGGGATAACTGCTTTTGATTTTCTGTATATAAAGAAGTTGGCTGCTTTCCAGGACAGATTCACCCATATGAAAACATTGAATTTGAAGGGAAACAAGGCTTGAAAAGAGAAGTCTGGAAGTTCTGTGTTGGAGACAGGCGGACAAGAGCAGTCCATGCTATTTATTTTGGAGCTCTTTGTTTTGAAAGTTTGTGCTGAGAACCAAAGGAGTGGAACAGTGCTTTGATTATTTTATTTATCAGTGCTTAATACACGTGCCTTTCTAGCCAAGATTGTCAATGGTATCCTGGAGTTCATTAGAAAGAGCATTGCCAGCAGGTTGAGGAAGGTGATCCTCCCCCTCTCTCAGCCCTAGTAAGGCCACATCTGGAGTTCTGTGTCCGGTTCTGGGCTCTTCAGAAACGAGAGACAAGGAGCTGCTGGAGCAAGTCCAGCAAAGGTCTACAAAGGTGATGAGGGGACTTGAGCATCTGTTTTGTGAGGAAAGGCTTAGATAAATGATCACGTTTAGCATAGAGAAGAGATGACTGAGAGGGGATCTTATCAATGTCTGTTAGTAACTGAAAGGGAAGGGCAAAGAGGATGGACCAGGCTCTTCTCAGTGGCACCAAGCAGAAGGACAAGAGGCAACAGGAAGGAAAACTGATGAACAAGTTCCATGTGAACATGAAGAACTGCTTCAGTGTGGTGGTAACTGTGCACTGCAATAGATTGCCCAGAGAGGTTGTGGAGTCTTCTCACAGGGAAACTGTCCGGATGCAATCCTGTGCAAGATGCTCTGGAATGACCTTCTTTGAGCAGGGAGGTTGGACTGGATGATCACACTGCATTCCCTTTCAACACTACCTGTTCTGTGTAAGAAATAAAAAGCAATAAAGTGTAGGATCTTCCTATACTCCCCAGACATTAGAGAATAAATAGCTTGCCTTTTACCATCCAGTCATTTCACGTTAAAGCCACCTAACTCTGTTTTTAGGTCTTGCAAATGGTGGATATTTCCCCTAGTTGTAGAACAAGGGTTCTTGTGTCATATACAAGTCTATAAATTGTTCAGAAGGAGGAAACAGATGCTTCCTTCTAGTAAAGAAACCAGCAGCAATTCTATTCAGCTAATTTTCAGGAATCCCACTTACCATTTTTTTAAAAAAAAGTATTGTTATTCCTTTATGAAGTTTTGTCAAGACAATGAAGGCCTCAAGAAGCCTTAGCTTCAGCTGTTACTAAGGTATATGAGTAAAGCACAGAAGTGTGCAGGTTTTAAGTATGGTTGTAGAGCACAATCCATACATTCTAATGTTGCTCCTGTTTGCTCTGTTTTCCTTGTTTTCCTATTTATTCCTACATTATAGGAAAGTAAAGAGAGAGACTACAACAGGACATTCATGCAGAAGGCAGTTTGTCTTGACCCATAATTTTCTCTTGTTAATTATGTTGATACTCTGCATTACAAAAATACTGACATACAGCATCGGTGTACCACAGGCAGTACGTAAGCCCGAAAGAAGTAAAATTTCTGTGGGAAGTGCCTAGAGTGGTTATTCCTTTTTATATTACTAGAAACTGATTGATTCAATGTCAAACATTCACTGCTTCCTAAAATGAAATTTTTTAAAGAAAGAAATATTTACTGTACAGTGTTTCCCTGGCTATTGATACACACAGATATTAAGGTAATTGTGAGATTTTTATGAGACTCTCAGAAGTGCAAAACATTTCCGCATTAAAGCGAAAAGAGAACACCAGAACTAGACAAAAGGAACCAACTGAACAAAAAAGACCCCAAAACAATTCCAAATCAGAGATGATAAATCCAAGGTATTACAGGTTTTGTTTCTGCTGCTAGCAATAGGTTGAGTGATAATAGAAGCTCATTTCTGTATTTTCACTTTACCTGGTAGTACATTATTTTGAAATAATCTGTCATCTGGGATAGCTATCTTAGAGGGCATAGAAATTAGATAAATGGAGTGGCACAGCTGTAGTGCTGGAAAATGTGCAGTGGGATATCTCTCATTTCTAGACAAATGGGAGGAAGAACTGTACATATTTTGGATATTAGCTGCACAGTAGGAGAAATCTGCTGTGTTCCAGCTGGAACTGTGTAACCATGTACACCAGTGTTTATCTGAAACTCTTTGCTGTGTAGTCACCGTGATTAGCCAGGTGGTTGCTAGTAGGACAGGCTTTTAGAAGAGGAATGAAGAGAAATAATGGAACTAAGAAAATACCTGTGTGTGAGCTAAACACACTGGAAAGACATTTATCTCAATCATATGAGATGATGATAATAATGATAAGACTTTTGAAGAACCAAAGGAGTATCATTTCCCAAAACTTCGTACACTTTCAGCAGTTGTGCTATGTGTAGCACCTTGTGATGACAGCTAGCATGTTCATTACAATCGTATTTTTATTAAGCCTCTTTTTGAAGAGGAATACTGTTGTTCCTGCTGAGAAAATGCTGCTTTACAGTTTATACTGTAAAGCCTCTTCTGAGTAGCTGTGCAGGGAGGATTAAGAAATGAAACACAGCTGCTTGAAAATCACACAATAGGATTTTGTGAAATAGTGAAACAAAAGGAGAGGTAGCCAATGCAACTTTAGCTTAAAAAAACACTTACATACAGCTACAGAATGGCATGCAGATTTCTTGGAATGGCTTATGAAGTAGTACAGAACTAGAAATATTTATCTGTAATGTTATAAACTATTTTGAAATATTTTCTTTGGGTATGCAAATATTACTTTTGGAAAATAAATATTAACCTTCCATGCAGTACAGTTTTAAATAATTAATAACTTATTGATCTTCATAAAGATGAGGTGATGACATTTAACTGGGAGCCAGAAAAGCATACAAAAGAATAGTGGAATACATGTCTCATATTCCATAGCTGAGTTCAAAGGTACTGTATGTTTAACTTCTGTTAATTTCAAGCATGTACATGCTAGCAGTTTAGGAAGTACTTCACCTAATAAATTTTGTAACAATCAGTAAACATACAAGGGCCTGTCTGAAGGTCTGTCTAACATACAAGGGTATTGAGTTCATCTTTTAGGTATATGCACTTGAGTATACTGATTTAACAGGTATCTATTTTTGACTTTTATGTCGTTCTTAAAAAAACTATGATGTAATAATTTAATATATGTGAAAATGATTGAATAACTGCTATAAGTATTATAAGAAGTTTCTGGCAAGTGCCTCAGCTAGTGGTTTTTATGCTTAATACTTTTTTTAATATTTCCACTCATGTTTCTATATGCAGAATTTATCAAATACATTTTTTCCAATCAGGGAATATTTTGGTTCCTTTTTTTTCCCTTTAGTTTGAATTTAACAAATCTTCCCTTCTCTTGCACACCATTACGTTATAAATGACCTACTATAGTCATGAATTCAAAGCTAGCCCTGGTGTAGGACAGTTTTGGGAGAGAACTTCCAAAAGGGTCCCTCTAGAAAGCAAATTCAAGCAGCCCTCTCCCTACTGGTTTGGGAGAAGATTTCCTTGGAGAAAAGTGGAAAAAAAAGTTTCTTTAAGAAGCAAAGTGTTCAAAGCATAAAAAAATGATTAATATTAAACAATGAAACCTCTTGCTGTTCTGAAGAGATGACAAATTCAGAAAGTCCTTTTCATGAGGTGTAGCTCGGCTTGCTCAGTCCCCCCTCAGTCCCTCCTGCTCTGGAAATTGCCACATCTTGGGCCCTGGTGGGTTTTTTAGTCCAGAGCAGGCTGATCAGTTCCAAGAAGAAAAGCTGCAATCCGGGGAACTTCTCTGCCTCAGCTAGCAGAAAAAACTAACTAAAAAGCAAAGGAGAGCTCTGTCCTGCTGTCCATGCTGCAGACAATACAGTCCATGAGAAGGATGTGGGGGAGCAAGTGCAGTTTCTGAAAACAAACTGCACGCTTCTACTCCCCACCTTTGCTCTCAGAACCAATCATAAAGGTGCACAACTTAACATCCTGCATAAACAGAACAGACAGCTGGGGATACAAGCATCATAAAATCACCCTAGGACAATATCAGAAATCTTCTTGTAAAAAGTAGAGAGATCAGTTTAGAAAACTAGTGAAACAGCAGTCCTACATTTAATTATCATTGTAAATTCCTGTGGTCAAAACTTTCAGAGATTAGTTACTTAGGAAAATTGAGAGTAGGCTGATGAAAGGTCTTTAAAGATGTCGTAAGAAGGTATCCATAGATATCAGATTTTTTTGAGAAATCGGTCCTAACTTTTTCCCTACATTATTTTTACCAGTGAAATTTAATTCAGCTCTTTGTTATCGTACATATTCTTTTAAGGTGATTGATTGCTCAGTTGTGTTTGCTTGGAGAAAATTTTCCTGCTGCCAGTTACAGCCTATCATGTCTTTGCAAAGGTTTATTTTACTTACTTGTAATTCTCAGTGAATTTCACAAGTCACTGAATTTCAGCCAGCCAAATTTCTGTTTTACATAAAATGCTGTAAAGTTACCTAGTTCAGTCTTACATACTTGTGCATAGGATTAATTTTATTTTATGAAATATTGTCAGTTATGCCATACGTTTTTATGGCAATATGATGTTACTAAGAGACAAACATTGGCTTCATATCAGTAGTATGGCTAGACTATGTAGTATTTGTACTTATTTTGTATATTCATGAAAGAAAATAAACTTATGGATGATAGTTCATAAAAAGATGTCTCACAGTTGTAATCTAAGAAGAGAAACTGAAATAAAGCTGGACAAAAGCAGAACAGCTCTGTTTAGCTTGAAAGAATTCTTCATTGACAGTTTTGGCTAAGCATGTACACCTGTTAAATACTTTCAGACAACAGCTAAGTGACTAATTTTAGCATCACCCCCATTTAGGTATTCCCATTCTCCTATCTAATGACTGCATATGGCGTTATAGACATTTTTCATAGCCACAGTGAGCTGGCTGCTTGTGAAATGCAAATTGAGCCATGTTGATAAGATAAATTTTAAAACATATTTGTTTTATAGTTTTTTTCCCCATTCATTGATACCTATGATGATTAAATCCTTTTTCACAGATGATCATCCTTCCATCATCAGAAATCTCTCAGAAACAAATGATAGTAAGAACAATGGAAAAGGAAACAGTGGAGGGAGGAGCAATATTTCTCCTCCCAGCAGAATCAGTATCAGGTTATGTAGGATCAGAACTAAAACATGAACTATCCTGAGAGCTGTGACCTCCTACATACAATAAGGAACCAATTTGATCTGGTTCTTTAAAGACCCAGATAGAAGCAGCACACAGATGTGATATTAAAAATTATCTTTACAAGAAATGGCGGAGCATTGCCGTGTATAAAACTGTTAGCTGTTCTGAACAAGGAAAGCAGGGTAGGGAGAAGAGCATACTTCTGTGCTATAATTTTGATATTTTGTAGTGCTATGAGTCTATTTTTTTAATATATAAAATCTAATTTCTTCTATTTTTATCCTGGATGAAATATAATTCAATTTAAATATAGCTGTCATTTAAATTTGCATTGTGGTTCTCTTTATCTACTTAGAAAATGGTGGGCCATTTGTAGTTTTTTAATTAGTTAAAAGAAAAAGTGCAAAATATTTTTTCATACACCAATAATTCTTAAAATAGAGTCACTTTTCCTGGGTTTAGTCATTATGTATGGATTCAAGGCCTTTGGTCTTGTGTAGAGTGCTGTTAGCTCAGTATCAGGTGTTGAGATTGTGCAGGTTTGCATTGCTCAGTGGCTTAAATACACTGTCTCAAGTGAAGCCAATGGAATAATGAAATTCAATGCAATTAATCAAATGCCATGTTGCCCGTTGTTTGTATAATCTGTGGCCTCAATTTTGGATGCATTTTATATATCTGTATGTCCACTCACTTAACAAACTTTTGTGATATTAATTAGCAATGTAATTGTTAAAGTTGCACAACACGAAAGTAAAATTGACAAAAGAATCCTAGGGATTTTTCTTCATGTCATTATTGCATATTGATTTTAAAAAGTAATGTAATTCTAGGGACTTTCTGTTTAAGGAGATGATATGGTGATTAGTTGCTCAACCCCTGGCAGTGTCTCGTATCTGTAAGGAACCCAGTGGTATTAGCCGCTTGATAGTTTCAATTTTATTGTTATCACAGCAAATCTTCATATGAGATGTCTAAAACAGAATAAGAAAACCAAGGCAATTACTAGAAAAATGCATATATTCATATAGTAGGCTTGTCTTCATTTTTCCAGGCTAGCCATTTTTGTGAACACTCATGTCTTATCAAGTGTACTGTTAGGGTGACAGAAATGTTTGCTGAAATGTAGGATGTGTTTGACATTAGTGTACTGAGGTGACAGTAAGATTAAATACATCTTAATGTAATGAGTGCTAATCTTCAAATACCGAAAAAGGCCAGTAGGAATGCTTTTTCACATGTATCTGGAAAAGTAATTTAGAAATAAGAGAAAGCTTATGTAATACTTCAGCTTGCTTAGCCAGGCAATAGGTCAGTGTTTATAAAAATAGTATTTATTACCGTAATTCCTAGGTTTTCAATGATTTGATGTAGGAAGCAAAAACTAAAATGAAGAGCACATACTAAAGTATTCAAAATATTTTTGGCAAACATACAGGCATCAAAAGGAAGATGAAATTCAATAGACCTTGACAAAACAAAAATATTCTGTTTATTAGGACTAGAAATGAAACAGTTCTGAAGCAGTGACTTTGAGTTGATTTCACAAAGGAAAGGAGGCTTTGTTGCATTAGTGTGACGGGAGGTTGAAAGAACTGTGATTTAAGTGGCTCTGCTGAGAGGGAAAAACTTACGAAGGCTTAGACAGGATATAAAATCCTGGTATAATATATATAACCTCAAGTATTTTCAGTGCTTGCTTTAAACTGATGTAGAGTGCTGCACCTGGCTTACTAATGTTCTATTTAACATCACAGAAAGATGCAGTAAGTAGCATCTTGCTCCTAGGTCAGTAGAAAATGAAATTTCTTCACTTACAAATGAATAAAACATGCAAATTTGTGTCTTACATCCATAGTCATTAAAACTATTCTGTTAAAATGATTTACTCTTACAAAGAATGTACTGTGAGGTAAGATGTTAGATAGCAATAGTAGCATTTTAGCACTTTAGTGTATTTTGAATGCATCTTGTGACCTACAATGTCCGTGCATGCTTAATATGACAACAGCTAAACAGCATAATTCTTCAAGAAACATTTCAGTAAGCTTTTCAGTCAAATACAGTCAAAAAGCACTGATTAGAGCCAGGTGTTTCATTAGGCCATTCAGTGCACCTGAATCTTATCTTGTAACATTGGTCTTTTGTAACATTTATATATTTCAGGGTATATTAATAATAAATTTATAAGCTACTGTTATTACCTGAAGTATTTTTATTATCGTTACTACATGACCCCTTTGCATCATCTACCAAAGGTCTTGGGAGTCTGGGAAGGATCCTGCTGACTGGAAACTAGCCAATATTGTTCAATTTACATGAAGGGTGTGCAGGAAGACACAGGAAACTACGAATGTGATAGTTCCAGCCTCAGTTTCTGGAAAAGATTGTACTGTGTGCTTCTGAAAGGCATTTAAAGAACAATCAACATTAGTTCACAAGGTGATTCAGAAAGGCCCTGTTTACCTAATTTGATATCCATCTATGATATCCTCCAGGTAGATAAAGGGAAGGTGGTGGATGGGGCTTTTCTGGACTTTAGTAAGGCTGTCCCTCACAGCAGCCTTCTGGAAAAAGGTGACCAGTGTGTGATGAGAGGGTGTGGGTGAAGAACTGGCTGAATGTAAGAGCTGAAGGGATTGTGATGAGTGGGGCTATATCTGGCTGGCAGCCACTTACCAGGGGTGTTCCTCAGGGATCAGTTTTAGGATCAGTCCTGTTCAAAATATTTATTCATTATCTGCATATAGGAGAACATTCTTGACCTAGAGCACATCTAGGGAGGAGTGACTGAATAGCAGCTTTTCAGAAGGGGATCTGGGGCTGTTGGTTGACATTAAGCTCCATGTTGAGCCAACCTTGCCAGCCAGGAGGGTAGGCTGCATCCTGGGGTACATCAGACACAGCATCAGCAGCCAGTCCAAAGGGATGATTGTCCCACTGTATTCAACATTAGTGTGGCTTCACCTTGAGTGCTGGGTGCACTGGGTACCCCACAATTCATAAAAGGTATTGAGGTCCTTGAATGCATTCGGAACAGGGCAGCAAAGCTGAGGAAAGGACTTGAAGCCATTGCCTCTGGGGAGCAGCTAAGCACTTTGGGCTGCCGTAGTTTAACGAAAAGGAGGCTAAGATGTTACTGCTCTCTGCAGCTTCCAAAGGTGAGGAAGCAAGTGGGAGATGCTGATATATCTCTTAATATCTAGTGATGAGGTGCTTGGGAGCAGTTCTAAGGGGCATCAAGGGAGATGCAGGCTGAGCCTAAACCTCAAAAAATATTTCTTTAACAGGACAGTGGAACAGGCTTCCTAAAGAGGTGCCTTAACCCTGTCAGTGTTTATGAGGCTTTTGGAAAATGCTATTAATACTTGCTTTAGCTTTGACTCAGCCCTGAAGTGGTTGGGCAGTTGGATCACTGGAGATAAGTTCCAAATATTCTATTCTATTCTATTCTATTNATTCTATTCTATTCTATTCTTAATTATAATATTTACATATTGTATATTATATTATAATCAATATTCTTTCTTCAGCATTAAGAAGAGCAAAGATTATTTAAAGAAGATTGCTAAAAATTTTAGCTTCAAAAATCACTTGGTTTTCAACCAACACAAGTTCTTACTCTGAACATAAAATCATCTTGTTCTTTCTGTGCTCATTCATATTCCCAGCCTTTAAAAAAAAATTGTATTGAAACATGATAGCCATATTTTTGTATCCTGTTTAACTTGACTAAGTACTGTTCTTCATTACGGTGAACATTCTTGTAAAGAAATCCATTTTTTATGATCACTGCTATGAATGGCAGTTAAAAAGTACATTTTTTTAAATAACTTGAAATTCAGTGTGCCTAGCTTAGTACGAAGCTCAAAATCTCATCTTAGTTCCCATATATTCCATTGTTTCACCTGTTGCGCTGACATGTTTTCACTAGGCCTGTAATTTATTTTCATAAAATATATCGTCTTAAATGGCATTATCAGCCTAGCTGCTAAGATAAACAAATCTGTATAGACAACCTCTATCGTAATGTTCACACAGAGATTTATTTGGGTTTTGGTTGTATAGATAAGGAAGTCGGCTATCTGGGAAACCCTCTTCATTATACCTGCAGCAAAATGACTTTCAAAGAAATCAAATTGAGAGGCTGAGAAGTTGCCAGGTCTTTTTTTTTTTTTTTTTCAAAAGGCTACTGTCACTTGGAACTTGATTTATGGCAAGAAGATGAAGCCAAGTGCAGAAAAGCCATTAGTAAGCCCAAAAGCAATAGTTTTTTTTGTGCTATGTTACATACAGCAGACAGTGTTTTTAATTGAGAATATGTTCAGTCAGTGGTCTTCTTTGCTGGACTGCAGACCAGTCAAAACTTGAGTTTGGCCACTGGTTGCAAAAATGTCAAAACCACAAAATGCCAGCAGAAAAAATTCTAATTTTGTTAACATTTTTCAGACCTGGAAACCTAAATTTAATCTTACTGGTAGTTCCTGTGATGGTACTAAGTGCTTCTTGTTTCTAAGGATATTTATATACATCAAAAAATTGTTGAGGTGTTTTTTGTTTAAGTTCTGAAACAGAAGGGTGAAGAGAGAGTGATATTTGTTGTTTAATGAGTTGCCTAAACTTAAATGACTGTGTAAGTAGATATTCTTAAATGTGGCCTCATTTTCACATGAATGTACCATTCTGAATGTACCATTTGGTTCCAACAAGGTCCAGGACCTTTGGAATTCCAGAATATACATGGTTTGGCACTAATACTAGCTGATAACTCATGAGAGATTATTTTAAAATACAGATTAATTTTTAAAATAAATAGTATGTATATTTGAAACTGTTCCCCTTATGAAAAAATAGGAAGCTATGCATGTGGTGTGTGATGCAATTTCTTTCTTATGAGTGAGTCAGATAAACAAGGCGATATTTTAGGTATTTGTCATGAGTGTCATTTATTCGTAGAATCAGAGAATATGCTGAGTTGAAAGGAACCCATCAGGATCACAGAGTCCCGACTTCGGCCCTGCACAGGACAGCCCCAAGAGTCACAGCCTGTGCCTGAGAGCACTTTTTGAACTCTGTCAGGGTTGGTGCTGCAGCCACTTCCCTGGGGAGCCTGTTCCAGTGCCCAACCACCCTTTGGGTGAAAATTCCTGATATCCAACTAAACTTCCTCTGATACAGCTCCAGGCCATTCCCTCTGTTTCTGTCACTGGTCGCCACAGATCTTCTGATCAGTGCCTGCCCTCCTCTTCCCCTCAAGAGGAAGTTGCAGATTGTAGTGAAGTCTTAGCAATGAGACTTCAGCCACTCTTTTAAAGCTTCCTGACAAGACCCTTTACTATCCTTGCGGTCCTCCTTTGGACACTCTTAATAGCTTTAACATTTTCGTGTATTATATTGCCCAAAACTGCCCCCGGCTCTCGAGGTGAGATTTCCCTCAGGTCGGAGCAGAGCAGGACAGTCCCCTCCCTTGCCCAGCTGGCAATGCTGTGCCTGATGCCCCCCTGGACAGGGTTGTCCCTCCTGGCTGCCAGGGCACTGCTGGCTCATGTTCAACTTTATCTTGACTGGGATATCCAGCTGCCTTTCCACAGTGCTGCTCTCCAGCCTCTCATTCCCCAATCTGTATGTACATCCAGGGTTGTCCCATCCCAGATGCAGAATCTGTAACTTCCCGTTTTCCAGCTTCATGTGGTTGGTGATGGCTCATCATTCTCATTTGTGGAGATCTTTCTGCACAGCCTCTCTGCCCTCAGGGCAGTCGACAGCTGCTCTCAATTTAGTGGTGTTGGCAAACTTACTTAGTATTCCTTCCAGTCCTGCATCTGATGGCATTTTGGTTTTTACCTTTTTTCTCTGTATTCTTTACACATATATTTGTAGGTTTGTAACTTCTTATTGTAGCCTAACTTCAACATTTTCCTAGGCAGAAAGACAAAACATGTTCCACAAACCCTAACCTGTCTTGGTTTTCCTTAGAAACCAAGGCTGACAAACAGCTCTTCAGACACATTTTCACCAGCAAGGTTCAGTCCCGTCTCAAGGGGGAGGAGAATTTAGAAGGGGCTTGACTGGGTGGGAATTACATCACCACTTCTGCTCCTAATTGGTTCTTTTTTGTTAGGTAAGCTAATTTACCAAACTTAAAAAACTGTATGCATCCCTGTGGGCTTTTGTGGACATTTTTCCATAACTACCTCTGGAGGCCTTCAATAAAGATCCACTTTTATATTAATTCCGATACTAATATTATCTCAAAAGTGTGTTGTTTCATTTCTAGGTTGAAAAGGCATCACATCCAAGTCATTTATGAAAATGTTGAAGAACTGGGCCAAGGATGGAACCCTGTGGAACCCCACTAATGACAGGTCCCTGGGCTGATGTCACCCCATTCACTGTAACCCCCTGTGACTGACCCATGAGCCACTTGGTCACCCATCACATGATATGTTTATCCAGCTGTGGGCTGGACATTTTGTCCAGGAGGATGCCATGAGAAACAGAATCAAAAGCTTTGCTGAAGTTCAAAAAGGTTACATCAACAGGCTTTCCTAGATCAGCTAGGTGGGTTACCCTGTGATAGAAGGTCAGATTTGACATGCAGGACTTCCCCTCATGAAGCCATGCTGGCTGTGACTGATGACTTTGTTGTTCCTCAGGTGTTTTTCAGTATCTCCCATAATAATCTTCTCCATGATTTTACTAGACACTGACGTGAGATTGACAGGTCTGTAGTTTCTTTCTTTGTGACGGCATTCTTCCACTGAAAATCAAGACAACATTCACCAGTTTCCAGTCAACTGGGACCTCTCCGGAGTCCCAAGACTACTCAAAAATCACTGAAAGAGGCTTTGTGATGACATCTGCTCCTTGACTGTTAGATTAATCCCATCAGGCCTCATAGATTTTTAGTGATTAGGCTTGAGCAGCAGATCCTACACAAGTTCATGGTCAACTGCGATTTTATCATTCTTGGAATCATGGTCTTCCAGTTTAGGAAGTGTTAAAATTAAGGCAAAGAGTGCATTAAACACCTTGGACTTGTCTGCGTTTGTGAGGTGACCACCCTCATCCTGTAATGGGCCAATGTTATTCCTACACTGCTTTTGCCATCAACATGTTTGAAAAAAAAATCTCTTTTTATTGCTCCCACTATTTTGTCCAGTTTCAACTCCAGTTGAGCTTTGGTTGTACAACTTTTTTCCCTGCAGCAGTGAGCAACATTTCTGCATTCTTCCTATGTCACCTGATCTTGCTTCCACTGGGCACACACTTGCCTTTTTCTCCTTATTTCCAAGAGATCCATCTTCAGCTAAGCTGGCCTTGTGCCTCACCTGCTTGGCTTCCATTATTTGGGAATTGCCTGCTCCTGTCCCCTTAGGAGGTGATGGTTCAAAAAGGACCAGCACTGAAAAAGGATTTTCCCAAGTGAATTTACTCACTAATTCCCTGAGCATCTTGAAGTCTGCACTCCTCATGTCCAGGGTTGAGGGTTTGCTGGCACTTTTCCCCCTGTAAACAGAGATTTTAAACTTGATTGCTTCATGGTCACTGTGGCCAAGACGGCTGCCAGCCTCCACTTTTCTTGCAAGATCATTTCTGTTGACAAGCAGCAGATGATGGGGACATTTTTCTGAGCCGGCTCCCTTAGGGCCTGTTCCATAAAGTTGTCATCCAGGTTTTTGAGGAATCTTCTGTCCTGGGTTGTACCAGCTGTGTGATGCTCCCATTTGATTTCTGGCAAGCTGAAGTCCCCCAGAACAAGAGCACTTGACCTGGAAGTATCCCTTGACTAAGAAGAGGTCAGCTTTCATCTTCAGCTACTAATGTAGGCTGTTTTTTATATGTCTGAAATGTATGTCTAATTCTACTTTGCAGATAAGTCATCATGATTGGTATGTTTTTCTTTTAGGTGAACTGGAAGCAGGAAGAATAGTTTAGACAAGAATTCACAAATAAGTTGTTTTCAATAGCTCTAAATTCATTATGTTTAATTTACTTCCGCTTGTAAGGGGAAAACACACATGCTTTGTTTCAATAGCATAGTTAGTTCCAGGTGCTCAGAAAATGTAAATGCATATATTTGAAATAATAAGCTAAGTTTAAAAATAAATTGACTGTTTTAATAATTGAAATCAAGGAATTTGGAGGTTTGATATTTTAGGACTTTCATTTCCTAATGTCCTTTTTTTTTTCTCTTCATTAACAAATACTTATATATTTCAAGGAAATATTGGTCAAATCTGAAGTACTGATGACAGACCTGTAGTCAAGTGTTCGTATTTTGAAATACCACCAGAACAGTGTTTAAAAACTCCATATTATTAATTTGGATTATGTAAATTATCCTTGGTTCTTAACTGTTACTATTTTTTCCCCCCCACATTTTCTTAATTATCTCAAGCATATTGGTTATTCTCATTGTTTACCATCTCCTTAAAAGAAGAGAAAGAAAAGGTCAAATTTTATTAAAGAAAGTGGTGTATTAAATCTGTTAGGAGCTCTATTGAAATTGAGGCACATACCAAAAACTTTCGGATACAGTCATTAAATCCAGCACCGGAGCAGTAGGTGGCACTAATAGTAGAATTCGGAGTCAACTAAAATGGTGGAAAGTTTAGATAATATTTTGAGTGATCAGTTTTTAATTTTGTGTTCCAGAAAGTTGATAATTGATATAATTTTCTATATCTAGGCTCATGTTATTAATAGAAAATAAATTTGATCTGTGGAGCAGGAAGCTGGATATTCTCTGCTAAAGGCACAGCTAATGTAATTTTTTGCTCTTACCAAATATTGGTAAAAGTTTATATAGTCTCAGTTTTGCCCTGATGACTTCTGATACGTCGCATATTCAGAAGGACCTGCCAATTACACTTTAAGAATTGCAGTTGTAGTTCAAGGTTCCTCACCTTAAGAAAATTCTAAAGTGTAAGAACATTTTAATTAGGTGAAAAAAAAACAAATAGAAATTCAAAATTTGTGTACCTTCAGTTTAAAATATAGAGGAAAAGATAAAATTACTGAAAACAGTAATGTACATGGTTATTATTTAACAGGCAGATAGTTATTCCTGACTGTTCTTTCCCCTGTATGATTTACTCTAACAATAACGATTTACTCAAACAATACTTTCGTTTTGCCTTAGAAGTGGCTAGTTCTTTTGTACTGCATAATAATAGCACTCTCTTTGGACAGTCTATGAAGATAGTGTAGCAAACACCAGCTTCGTTCTGTGAGAGAGTGACTTTGTCACAGCTCTCCTGTCCACATTTCTGTCCACATCCATCTGTCCAGTGGTGAAAAGCTCCTTTTATTCCTTTCCAGTGTTTATTAAAGCAAGGAGTGAAGGTCAGTTTTTTTCTGAAGTTCTTATTACTGATAGACTGGCAAGAAAACTAAGATTAATTTTTCTAAGGCAGGCCTGCAAGGGACATTGACACTCACATTGACATTGTTGCAAGCAGCACTTGCTCTCTCTTAAACAAGGGATCAAATCAATTTTTTATTTTCATCTTCATCAGCCGATGGAGAATGTTGTCTGTTGTCAGGATTATTGGCAAGATAATTCACGTGCATTTTACTAGGCAAGAACTTAAAAGGAGAAAGCTGATGTGGCAGTGCATTCCTTCAGTTACCTCACCTAGATTTCACAAAGCATTTCTAGTCCAACCACTTGGGGTTTGTTCTTAATAATGAATATTGGAAAGGTTGCAACTTAACTTTTGACCTGGAGAAAAGATAAATTCTTAGATCAGGGGTCAGTTACTTGAACAGGAAGAACTGGAATTCTGGTATTACTTACATGGGTCTCAACCGTATGTTGGTGTTTCCAACAGAACAATACCATTTTTCATGTTGCGTGACACCTGATTTTTTACCCTTAGAATTAACAACAGTTTGATTCACAAGTGGCCCTCTCGTTTCTTGCTCTGTTAGGTTTCTTTGGATTCTAAAAAGCTGCTTACACTTGGAAATTGCATCAGTCCTGATGCAAAAGAGCCTTCCAGTAAGCACTGAAAGCAATTTTTAGTCAAATTGTCTTAAGAAAGCATGAATATTCACTATTATACTAAGAATATTTGCTTTTCTATTCTTTGCATATTGTAGAAGAATTTTGTGGTGTTTTTTGCAATCCTCTCATATAACAGTGCCTGTTCTGAGACACTGTTACACTATCATTTAAAGAGGGCCTTTGTGTCAGTATATTTAAAAACATTTAAATTTTAAAATAAACCTTCAAATTATTAAGTGTCTAAGTAGGTAGATGATAAGTAGGTAGACGGATAGTACATACGGAAAGGGATAACCAATTTCTACATATGTATTTTTTATGTGTGTTCAAAATTGATGGGTTTGGTATTTGTTGTGCACTGTAAAATTAGCTTTCTGAATAAAAGAGAAAATTTAAAGAGCTTTTTTTCAGCCAAGGTTACTGGTGAAGGGAGAATGAAGTACTGAAAATGGTGGACAGAAAGGGAAATCTGTATTTTAAAGAAGCATTTTTTTCTGTTGAATAATTTTGTATTAGTTGTATGTGGTTCCTGTTGCACTTAAGGTCAGGGGTTTATTTCTTTCTGTTTATGTTTTAAATCAGCTGAGATGATAGTAAAATACAGAAAAGGTTGAAGACCGGTATTGTGAAAATTATGTAACATTATAACGTAATACAATACTCTAGGAAAGCAGTACAGTAAGAGCGAGAAAAATAAAATGCCAAATTTTTGTTAAACTGAAAGTAATTAATTACCTATGAGTAACAGACGGGAAATGGGAAAAGGCAATCCTCTTGGATTTGGCTGGGATGTTAAATGGATGTGATTTGGAATCCATGACACTTACTGCTCCTTGAAAAAATGAATTTTGGATACTGGTAAAATTTTTTGAAGTTGTAGGTCCTGTAAGAGACGTGAAGAATCCTGAGAATGGTAGAATCCAGAAGTGGATGTCAGTGAAGAGAATTTAAGTTATTGGAAGTCCAAAATAGCATACAGAAAGTTCATTTCATCTTAAAAATTGTTGCTAAACAAATTATTTTTATTAAGAAATAAGTGTAAAAGTTTCAAACTCACATTCTCCAGGTAGAAAAAAACTGAAGTTCCTATACATTAAATAAAATTGATTTTTCTAAGGTAAATGAGCATAGAGAAGTCTAGTGAAAAAAAAAGATGTAATTTATTTCTGTTTTATAAAAATTTCATATGGTCAAGCTATGAATTCGGGCTGGGATGCCTGTTACCATGCTTCTTTATGTGCAGCTTTTGTACATAAATTGGTTTTGGCAAGGACATGGCAGAACATTATCAGCTGAACCATATCTGAAGCACAATGGACACCCAATACCATGTTGTTTTAAAATTTGCAGTTGCTGTATTTAAATCCTTCTATTCTATTAAAGGCTGATATAAGCAGGGTTACTCAGGACCATTTTTGCTGATGATGGAATTGATTTGCAATAAATTTGAAATAAATGGCCTGCTCTTAACATTACCTGCATTATAATAGATTTGTTAGGTGTATATTTTTTCCCAGATGTGGAAGTAAGATCTCTCCAGGTGCTTCTGTAGTTTTGGCATGTCTCAAATGATGCTAAGTGGACATTTGAAAAAGAATTTTTAACGAGTAGAGAAAAAAGTTTCTGCTAAAGAAGTATGTCTTGGTTTAGGAATATGTCTTCCCCAGTTTAATGTTCCCATGGAAACACTCCAAACCATGCACCTCTCAATTCCCCCTCCCCCTCCCCCCTACATCAGGCTGGAGAGGAAGACTGGAGTCACAAAAGTGGAAGATCATGGGTTGAGATAAGAAAAATTTACTGGAAACAGCCATGAAATAAGACAACAGACAGAAACAGCAAGTATATTAATAACAAAGTGTGTTAACAAAGGCAGGCAAGCTATTCACATGGCTATTCTGCAGACCCTGGCGTTACTCAACTGCTCACTTCCTACTGCGGGACCCAGAAGGGATCCTTCCTCTCCCCTGAGGATGATGTGAGGTGGTATGAAACTATCTCTGGGTTCTAGCAATGCCTCCTCCTGGCTACTGCAAAAAATTAATCCTTGCCTGGCTGGAACCAGTGTCGTAGGCGTGTCACCCATTCTGACAATCATACAGATTGCTTTGTACTTAGGGGTTTGGGGGAGTAACTTTGTCTGTGAGGAATCCTGTAGACATAAATGGTCTTGAAACAATAAACAACTTTTGTGCTGAATAGATCTCTACAGAATTATAGAACACCATTGTTTCCCTTAGAGCCTTCAAACTGACTATAAATAAAAATTGACAATGAAGAAAGTCATTAAAATTGTCTCTAACTACACTAACGGGTAAATCTTGGACTCGTTACTTGGATCGTCTTGGACTTCCTGAACCTAGCAGGATGATCATGTCATGTCATATCATATCTTGTCAGAATTTGCAAGAAAAGATTGAGATATAGAGGTGTTTGAATTCTGTGTGCTATTAAACACAGTTTTGAATATTTTACTCTTCTTGGCTAGTAATTCAAAGCATCTATATGCTACCTGTCCTAAAGAACATTCTAAACAAAATTTGCACATTGTTCTCTATTACAAGTCCCAAATGTAAACTGTTTCACCACTGGTTTTGTTGTAAGGTATTCAGTTATTCTGAAATTAAACATCTTGCAAACTTCTTTCAGATTTATTTTAGTACATCAGTTTAGTTCCAGCTGGAAATGACAATCCAATGTGAATGTAAGTCTTTATTGCTTATATTGATTTACATTTGTAGAAATCATAAACATTTTTCATCTACAAAAACAAAGATATCTGTCTCAAGGACAGAATTTCTTTGAGTTTCTGTCATCTTGGCTTGTTCAAGACTGGTATGGATGCTAGGCCTATCTGTAAACTCCTATCTTCTGAAATAAAGCTAAATTTTTGCAGGACTGTGAAAGGGCAGCCATAGATAGGCAAAGTATTCATTGCTATCTTCTAACTGTCTATTTAGAAACTTGCAGTATAATTACCTGAGCTTTGTGGGAATCTGTTAGAGCTTTTCTACTTAGAGAATTTTATTATAGGGTTAACTTGCTGTTTTTCTTAGATTTAATCTTTCTGAGAAATGTTTCTGCAAACACTGACATTTAAATTTGAAATAGGTTAAAACCTTGTCACCAGCAGTGTGATGGACAGTATGATTGGATTGACCAATAATCATTGACTTTCCATCACAAGTACTGCCAGAGTGCCACTGTTTTAACTGGAATGAGCGTGCCTCTGACTCATTGAAGTGCCACACAAAAATAACAGTTGCTTCTCATAAAGTCAGCCACAAAATAAAAACATAGCCTGAGGTTATTGTTAGTACTGTTTTAAAATTACAGACCCTAGATTTACTTGTTAAGACTTGATATTTGCATTTCACTGTAATAAAAAGAATGTTTATTTGATGCCTTTTAAATGGCTGTGCTGCTCATTTCCATGAAATTTGGCAATATAAGCATGCATTTGTAAAGCAAAGTGGGAACTAGAAAACCATGCTTTGGAAATGGCATCACAAACACATGATTCCTTTTTTCATTTATTTTATTGCTACTTAGGCACTTTTTTCTTTTTTTTTTTTTAATCCTGTTTGTTCTCATTTCAGAAACATTTATTTTTGTCAAGGCAAGTATGTTCTCAGCTGACAGGGTCAGTAAACACTAATTTTATAAAGGGTTTTAACTCACCTTCTGTGAGTTAGTGACTCTGAGATTAGGGAGAAGTGACAAGTGTCAAACACCCATGGGAGCTAACAGCATCTCTTTTGCAAAGTGCATTCTCCGTCATTTGTACTTGAGCTTTTTCCAATTTCTAGCAATTCCAGATATTTATGGGTTTTCCAGATACAGGATTATAAAACTGTAATAGAAACTACAGAAGATAAAAGAGCATGGAATAGTTCCACTTTTCTGTTGTAGGAGTACACTAGAGTGTATTTTATAAGAGTACACAAATATAACAAGACCTGGATCTTTAAGTCTCAATGCTGGGAATAATAAATTGAGGGAGGTTCATGATATATTTGTCCTGTTACACTCATCTCTGTGTCCGATCTTGGCCATTGACAGAAGAGATGTACGAAGTTATATGTCTCTTTGGTTCCCATAAAAAGACTGATTTATGTTCTTAAGAAATATTTACACGAGAGTTTGATAAACTGTATAACATGATAGTAGAACAGTTTCATTAGCAAGCATCTAACATTTCTGCATCTTTTCCTAATAAATAAATAAATAAATAATTTTTTNAAATAAATAAATAAATAATTTTTTGAAAATAAGTAAATAAATGGCTCTGAGGACAAAACCCCGAAACAAGCAGAAAAACAAACCCCCAATGATCCCCCAAAACTATAAAACAGAATCCCATTAAAATGAAGACCATTGGTTTAGTCCAATTATTTATGGCACTTGTAGCCTTCATAAATACTAAGCTGCCAAGTAACAAAACATGATAACTAGACTGACACTATGTACTGTTGTCATTGTTATTAATGTCTCTTGAGGTACTCTATTTCAGATAAAGTGATTTCTTGAAGAAGCGGTTTAAAGAATAGATTTCTTTAATGTTGCCAAGGAAAAAAAATTTGACGGTTTAACAAGTTATTTCCAGATGTATTGCCAAAAGAACACACGTCTTCTTAAAAGTATTATTTTGAATTATTTCTTTGTTGTAAGTCACAGCCAACTTGCTGAATGTAAATTTTATGTTAGAATGTTTCTAAGTAAACAGATATTTTAACTCACTGTATATTTAGGAAACAGGGTATTTGTGCTAATATTTCAGTAGCTAATTTGTAAGACACTTGGGTATATAGCTATTTAAGGAAACCATTATTCCTTATATACTGAGCAACACCTAGGATTTCTGCAAAGAAAAGCAACAATATTCTGTGGCTGTGCAAACTATGACAGTCAGAGATCAAGGCAGGCATTATTCCTGCTGTGTGCAGGGCTTACAGGTTGTCACCCTACTACTGTAAAAATACAGAGCAAATGACAGCCAGGAGTTGAGGTGGCCAGTGGGGCTGGAGTCTTTCCCTGTGAGGAGGGACACTGGCATTCTCTAGCACTGGTTCAACTAAGAAAAGGCATGGCTGCGGGGGCATACAGCAGCATCCTCAGCACCTCTGGGAGGGATGAAGGAGCTGTGCTCTTCACAGCAGTGTGTGGTGGGATTGTGAGAGACAGGGGCACAAAATTAAATACCAGAGGCTCAGGATGGAGATAAGAAAAGGCCCATTTTTTTTTTTCCCAGCAGAACAATTGGGTGGGGGCCAGGCCCAAAGTAGGTTGGAGGGTCTCCATCACTGGGAAAGCTGTAGTTCAGCTGGGTGAAGCCCTGAGCAGCCCTGTCTGAGCTCACAGGTGAGCCTCTTTGGGGCAGGGGTCCTGAGGCTCCAGGACTGCCAGTATGAATGAGCCTCTGGTGGTGTAGTTTACAGGGAAAAACATTTCACAGCTGACCTGCTTCCCCAACTATAGGACAGTGTTCATGACCCTGCTCCTCTCCATGTCTTGACTTTCATTAGTAAAATTTAAATTTCGACGTAGAGGTGCAATTCAGTTTTATGAGGGCACACAGCATGTGTTCTATTTCAGAAAAGTGGTATGATATTAATTTCAAATTCTTCATAGGCAAAATGATTTTAAAAGAGACCATGTGATTTTAAAAGATGCTAATATTCCTGCTGTGTAGATTGAGTTCAGAGTTGAGAGTTAGGGACTTCATTACATTAATTAGTAATACAGATAAAGATAAAACTAATTTTTAAAATTATATTTCTGCTCCCTACTGCATTTGATGAAGAGGAAGAAGGGTTTGAGGTAATTTTTGTCCATATAGTGTTTATAATGATGTGGAATCAAATAGACTGCTCTAAAATCTATTTAACTCTTTGAAGATGCTTTCATTATGCATTCTAATGTAATTGAGTTACCTGTTAAACAAAGCCATTATGAAGAAGCTGGAATATCTTTACATGCTGTACTAAATACACAGAATTTTTTTTAAATGAATATGATAAAGTATCCCCTTGGCGCAAGTCTGTAGCTTTTACTTTTTGCATTTAAATGTCTGACTTTTAAAGGTTCCCAGGTGATAACCATACTTAGTGTAAGAAAATCAAATGAAAATATTAAAGACGAAAGGAGAAAAGATACTCTGAGAATATTTTTTCCCTAATATTTTTTTACCTGTCATGATGTCTCAATGACTCTGCCTTTGATGTGCTACAGTTCATTGAATTTTCATGTACAAACAAGAAATCAGAACTCGGCAAATGACTTTGCTTTCACCACAGTTCTTCCTATACACATTCTTTCAAGAAAGGCTAGGGTTGGTCGGCTAAGTACACATCATTGTTCTGGGAGATAAGTCCAGCACAAGCTGTAGATTCCATTGTTGAAAGTAGTTTAGTGTACTGCATTGAAGCTTAAGTTGAAATTGTTTTCTGAGGAACAAGATTCAGACCTATTACAATGTTTTTTCCATCTTTCAAAACTGTACCACACTATCCTGAGAGACAAAAGGCTTAGACAGAAAGCTGCAGGACAACAATTCTTTTACATTAAAGAAATTCCTCTAGTAAAGTCCAAATATACAGTGTTACAAATATTCACATTCGCATTTTTATAGGCAGATTTGCATTCATGGTGATATATTTCTTTAATTGCTGGCACCCAAAAAAGCTTGTCAATTAAGAACCTTTTGTAAATCATGGTGAGACAAGTGTACACAATTCAGTGTTGTAAGTTACCCAGATGGGCAAGAGTGAGTCAGAGAGTATTCATATTTTATATCCATCTTCTCCCTATATGTTTCCTTTGTGAAAGAAGCCTCCTTTGAAAGAGGCTTCAAAACAATGTAACAATGCTATAAGAGCAGCTCACATTCTCACACTGCACGAGATACTTTCACAGATCCTAATATTTAAGTTTTGCTTAAAATTTCATGTGCAGTGTGCAGCCTTGATGGTAGTAGTTGCATCTGGAAGATACTGCCATTTTTTAAAAGGTGTATATCCTAGCTAGTTTGTAACTAGGTAAATTTTTAAAATTAGCTTTTTCTTTTGATATTTAAATGTTGTGGGAAGAGAAGGAAGCAAAGGAAGGAGCTCAAGTAAATTCTACTGTCACTTCAGAAAAGACATTAGATATGGGGATTTCAAGAAATGAAGAATCACTAAATAGCTGGTCCAAGTTCTGCTCTGTAATCAGAGAGTAAAGACTGCAAACTCCATGACAGGAATGCTTTTACTTAATTTTGAAGCATTACTTTACATCAAAAAGAGAACAGTTTTTAGACTTTCCCCTTCTTACTTGATCGTTCCTGGTCCCTGTATAATGGTCAGTACATTCAAATATTTAACACATTTTTTGAAAAAAGCAAAAAAGTTAAGCTGTGTATCACCAACACAGCTGTAGATTTTGTAAGGTATTTTGAAAATAAGGCCAAATTCATAAGGAGGCACTACCATATCAGGCAAGACAGAAAATTTACTGACTGAAGTTCAGTATTTTGTAAAGTTCTGGAATCAGTATATTTTATAATGATTGCCAAAGCTTTAGTTTATCTAACTCATTAAACAGGTAGAGTAATAGAGAAAAAATGTTTTGCACTTATTTTAACTTCCTGTGTTATTGTAAATGTTCTCTTCATTTATTTAGTTTCTGTGAAATATCAGATTGTTATCAACAGCCATATAAAAAATAACTACAGTGAAAGTCACTGTCAGACTAATAAGTTTAAACAAAAACATATGTCATCCTATCTTGTAGCTTCTTTGACTAGATCTGCTACATTTTCTGGGTAATTAACAGAAACGAGAGTCTTGTCAGGCCATTCTGTTAAACAGTACAACTTTACAGGAGCTTGGGATTTGAGTCAAACATCTTGGTAAATGCTTAGGTAAAGGTCTATAGGATTATTTGGTGGATGAACATTTCCCCAGGGCATTAAAGGGTGAATTTTAAAATCTTCATTACCATATCTTAAGCTTATAGTGAAAATTGGTTTTATATCTTGCTTTGGGCGGACCCCTATGTTTCTACTTCATACAAGAGAGTCTTTTCACACCAAGTAGAGTTAAATCTGGTCATCTAACAATATCTGGAATCTGACAATTCCTTTTACTGTGCAGAATGCTTTGTACGTCCTAACTTGCGAAGTTAATCCATGTTCCTGCCTAGGTTTTTTCATGTTGTACACACTCAAATTATTCCAGTTATACTTCGGATTACATTCAAGATTTATCATTAGAAATCTGAAACATAGCATAAAGCCAGTATGCTTTATAGCCAGCTACAGAAGTGTTGGTAGCATGAGATACAAGAGTCAGTTTCTGCCTCTGTGGTGTGAGTTGTGTTCACAGGAGGGTGATAGCCTCTATTACATGCTATTAAGTCCGTAGGTGAGACCACAGAACAATAAAATGGTTAATGTTGGAAGGGAAATGGTTAATGTTGGAAGGGAATTAAAGATCTAAATCCAGCCCTCCATGCCTTGGGAATGGACTTACCCACTAGACCAGGCTGCTCAGAGCCACATCCAGCTTGATCTTGAGCATCCCAGGGATGGCACCGCTACAGTTTCTCTGGGAAACCTGTTCCAATGCCTCACCATGCTTGCAGTACAGAATTTCTTCCCAATATCCAACCTATTGTCCTTCGCTTAAGGCTTTGTCCTATCACCACATGCTGTTGTGGAAAGTTTTTCTCCAGCCTTCTTGTAAAACCCCTTTATGTGCTGAAAGGTGCTATAAAGGCTCCCTGGAGTGTTGTTCTCTCCAGACAGAAAACCCAACTCTCTCAGCCTGTATTCATAAAGCTGAGGAAGAGCTTCTACAGCTCCCAAGATCCAGGTGTTGGTCCTACCTGTTGTTCAAGAAGTGTTGAACAACATTCTGAAGACACACATTGTGATTCTTTGGTAATCCTGTTCAGGGCCAGAAGCTGGTCTGGATGGTCTGTGTGGATCCCCTCCAACCAGCGCATTCTGTTCCTGTCTACTGTGGAGATCAGTTAATTTTGAAGTGCGCTCCATCATTCTCATGATCTTGATAATTCTTCCAAGAGATTACATACAATCAATAGGTTTTGCAGAAGGTAAATTCCTGGAATTGAGCAGGACTGACTCTTTTGCTACTTTTAAGAAGGAGAGCTCTGGTTCAGTCTCAATACTACTTAATACAAAAATAAAAATTAAAAAAAAAATAAAAGTGCAGATGATAAATTGATAGATAATAGATCTACCTACAGTTACAGGCTGACTCATAATCCTCCAATGTAGTCTAATAAGAAAAAATTGGGGTATCACAGGACAATACAAAAAGCACTCATAATCAAAGGGATATTTTTCTTCTCTTACACTAAAGAATTACAAAGCCTTGGTTGCAAAAAGTCTTCATGTACTTCCAAGTAAAGAAAAATACAGACGTAGTTCTTAGGTAGAGTGACAGACACCTAGAAACCATTTTGCCCAGCCCATCTTCTGATTTATTGAAAAAGATGACATTTTGTGACTAGCAGCATGCATTTATTATTTAACAGCATTACTGTGAGCCTCTGCCAGTCTTGATCTCTTTCTTTGAGTCTTTGCCCAGTCTTTTCTTGGTATGTGTTCTCAATATTATTTAAAATAACCATAAAGAAGTATGCTCAGTTTTCTGCCAACTTTGTCTTTGCTCCATCTGTCCAATTCCACCTTTACCGCCATTTTAAAAACTGTGTTAAAGATTTTGGTGTTTTGTTACTATACCTGGACCTAGAATCACTATTCTCAAATGGAATAAGCACTTGGAAAGGTGTCCATAAGTCCAGAAACCATCCTTTCTGCCTAAATAAATTTTATGATCTTGGTGTTCCCACAACACAGTCCAAATTGTTCATCTTGTCCAAGAGCTGGGAAATGGCAGCATGCCATAACCTCAAGGGCTGATTCACCATTGCCAAGACCTTAGATGCCAAATGCTTAGCTGCCAAGGTTTTCAAGGCTCTTGGAAGTCACCCAAGCTTGATTTTTTTTTCTGGAGAGTAAGTGTTTCTCCTGGTAAAATGGTTGCTGTTCAGTTGTGATGACAACTGTCTTGTGACAATGAATCTACTTTTTCTAAAGATGAATTGGATACTTTCAGAGTATTAGCAAAGACTTTATTGCACTAGGTTTTTTTGTCTCTTTTCTCCCATTTTCTGTGTGCTCCTAGACAAGCTCTGCCGTCACATAACTGAAAAACAGCACATAGTAGCTTTGTGTTTCACAGCAAATAGCAGACCCCTGCCTGCCTACTGCATTTTGTCCAATTTCAGTTGTGCTAGCTGTTTTTTCCATTTTAGTTTCAGTACCAAAAGTATTAGATACAGAAAACTTTGGGTATTCTTACCTGTTCATTGGGTTCCCCATCGCTTTGCTAAGGTCTGTGCAGAGAGTACAGCCATTCTTGAAGGAATCCACATTATTTGTTCATAATGTTGAGATGAAAGAATCTCTTTTGCAGTGATCTTTGAAGAAAAATATTACTGTAATTTCTGTGAATCAAAAGTGTAATCTTGGAACATTCCAAAGGAGAGATGCCAAACTGAGCTGGATTATTTAGTCCCTGTTTTTCTATTTATTATGGTTCCACTAAACCTTTTAATTGATTGAAACTGAGAATAAATCAGCTAAAATTATAATTAAAATTACAATAATATAGTCCAAATTTAACTACATTATACCCTCTGGGTCCAGAAGATACAGATCTAACCATAATGGTTTCAGCCGATCTTTAAAATTACTTTTAATATTTTTGTCATGCAGCATCAGTTTCTGGTTCAGTGGAATATACTAAATTAAGATGTTACGCCTTTGAGTCCTAAAATTATACTAATATTTTGGTCACTACTGCTAAATGTTGTTTTTCTGACTTATCCTAGCTGACCACTAAAAGTCAACATAAAAAAAGAACTTATTATACTGTCTGTGTTTTTTAATATTCCTTATCTGTGTAATTATTTTGAAATGTTTTAGATAAAATGAATCTGTAAAGACTTCTGACATAGCTGTTTTTGTCTCTCATTAAGGACAGAGAACTTGCTCTGCAGCATATGGAGGCAAAAAAAACCCCAAACCATAGCGGGAAACAGCAGAAGATGATTAAAAGATTTAGAGAAAATGATGAGACTGAAGTGCAGCCACACAAAACATCACAGAAGAGAGCTAGTTATGAGAGTTATCAGTGAAAAAAACAGAGTTTTAGATTATTCTTGATAGAAGCTAAATGATGGTGGGCTTCGTGTTTTAAGGGATTTTTGATGAGAAACCCAAGCACACTTACAGAGAGCTGCTAATCATTGCAGATGAAATTAGCAGTGGAAGAAATAAGGAACTTCTAAAGGTAGTTCATGCTGATAGTGTTTGTTTTTCTCAGTGTGAAAGTAGAATTTGTAAAATATTAATTAAATTTTACTCTCATTTACAACAGGAAAAATGGTCACTGCATTTGGTAATGTAAATAACAAAAATAGTTTTATTTACATGAAGAAAATAATGTTTTTTGAACTAGTATGTGAAATTAGTCTCTTTTGTTATAGATTGTCTGACTTTCTGCTTTATTTGATCACAAGCAGGAGGAGAAGTAGGTTAAGTGTCATACAGTTTGCTCTGGCTAGTTATTCACATTCACCAATTTGGATGTTACCTAGATTGTTGACATCCTTAGGAACAATTCTTGTCCAGAGTCAATGTCCTGGGAGACAATAACACATCAAAGAGGAAGAATGAATCAGCTTAAATTGAAAAGAGATGAAGAAAGAGTCCAGATGAAAAAGACCTGTGGACAGAATACAAATTCTGAGTAAAATTTAATACAAATATCTTAAGTGAAAAGGAGGTGAAAACAGCAGTGGTGCAGAGGATCAGTACCCTAAGTCTTACTGCTTTTTGGCATAGAACGTATCTGTGATCAGGTTTTCTAGTATCATGAATTTTTTGGAATGTGTCTGTGGCTGATAGTCAAACAAATACTTGGTACACAATAAATCCATGTATTTATTAAAAATAACCAAAAAACCAAGCAATCAAACAGGTAACGTTTATTCCAAAAAAATATCAATGACCTGGTGTCTAGAAAACTTCTGAGGAGTACAAACTAATGCTGAAAGAGAAAATTACCCAGCCTAATACTGGTATGATCTTAGGTTGAACAAGGTTTCTTAATACATTAGTGTAATATTTGATGTGCAGTGTTACTGCTCTTAGAGAGTTACATAGTGCCATGAAACTATAGGAAGTGTTTTTTTACTTGATGGCTCTGAGTTATAAATATCAAGTGTATATGTAGCATACACATATCAAATATATGTAATAGGAACGAGATTTGGATGGTTTGTAAATTGTAATAAATTTGAGTTATCAGACTTCTTCTCAGCCTTTTGGGGCTTTTGTATCAGGTGAATTGATGATGTTCCCTACTTTCCCTAAAAATAAAGTTATTCCCATCTTTTACAGAAAGACAGAAAAAGTGTATTTTCTACATAATAATCATCACTAAATAATTTCTGTACTTTCTTGTGAATCATTGATCTCTGTTCTTAGGTCAGATAAACCTATTCCAGCTGTTTGATATGCATCAGTACTATGCTAAGTACTAGTGTCTTGTGTTTCTTCCTGCCAGAGATGTCAGTATCCAGGAATGCAAGTGAAGCACTTCCAAAAAAACCTTCAAAAAAACAAGCAAGCAAGAAAGCAAGCAAGCAAACAACCAACCAAGTAAAAAACCAAAACCAGCAAGCAAGAAGTATTAACTGTATATTTTTTCTTTTGACATTACAAAATAGTGCAGTTTTAAGAGAAGGAGTAATTACTGGAGCTTTTTGCCCCTACAGGGCTTTCTTTGTTTCTCAGTAACAGCTGTTTGGCAACAACAATTGTAAAAACTGTCAGCAGTTTACAAATTAATGTTTTTTGACTGCTTTTGCAAACAACCCCTTTCATTTTATTCATGCATCTTCCCGACATGAAGCTTTGAGGTACAGATGACAGAAAAATGAAAAACAAAAAATCAAGGTCTTCTTTCCTGGTTTTGTGATTAATTCTAAAATATGATGACATGAAAGCCTTCATCTTGTACAAAGAAACCTCTAAAATTTTGAAGTCTCTAAAAGCCTAGAAATGTTGTAATGTAAAATAAAACCAAACAATGTAAATGTTTTAGATACCAAAACTGCTAATAATGTCTGGTGCTTTGTCATTGTATGAATAACAAATGTATGTCATGTGGGGCAGTAGGAGCAACATGAAGTGCTCTTTTTGAGCATGACCACAGAGTTGAGGAAAGCAGCTTATAGCATATGCACTGAAGATGCAGCTGACAATGCATGACTTTTTATTTCAGCCTTTGCCCTGATAAGTTTTTGACTAGTCTGTTCAGAAAGCAACTCTGCTGTGCATTCATTTTGATTCTGAACTTAATGAGTTGTATGGGGATTGTATGAGAAAGACAGATAAACCTAGGTGAGAAGGAGGATGAATAAAGTCACCATGAGTCTTTTCTCAAGTCTGCTAGAAGCTATTTTCTCAGTGCTATGTATTGCTGTTTTGTGTGTCTTAACTTATATTACTTACCAGTGTAATGATTGAACTTTACATACCTATCCTCAGCTCACAAATGCAATACTTTTTTTAGAATATGTGGTTGACTTTAACCAGTCTAAAGGAAAGGAAAAAATGCAAAGCACCTTCACAATGATAGCCATCTAATTATGCTTAAGTATAGTTATTAAATTTTACAGTTATTCTGACAGTAGTTTATAATTTAAATGTAAATCTTGACAAGAAAATAATTAAGAATTACCTTTGACTTCTCATGTTCTCTTCCTAGTGTCAGTGTGTTTTCGAAAGTAAAGGTTTCAGAGGTTGATATATAGGCTTATAGGGCTGTGATCATGAATGGTGTAGTTATAATAATGTTGGCTTTTGTGAATTAAGAAGTTGTTAAAAGTTTAAAAACCACAAATGCTAAGTAGCTTGAACACCAAGTCTTTAGGATTAACTCTTAATTATTATTAATGCCTTTCAAAAGCAGAAATATTAATGAAAACAATTCTGTAATTATTGGATGAGGGTATTGCTAGGTTTCATCTGTTTATTCATGTTCTTTGAAATATGGTAGTTCAGATATGTGCTGTATCATTTTTTTCTTGCTGCATTTCATCCATTCCTTGTCTTGTTTCTTCCATTATAAGCAATTCTTTTTAGCTGTTCAGGTAAGGAATGTTTCAATGAGGATGTGAGAAATACAGAACCCTTTAAAAATGAACTTAAGCAGGTAAGAACACAACTGGGAAGATTGTACATCGTCCCAGATTCTCTGGAGTACTGAAAAACAGTCTTGTGAAATAAAATTCTGAATTTCAAGACCTTTTGTCATTTGCCAAGTTAGGCTTACAATTTTATTACACACTGAAGTTTAGCAAAGTCCTTTGTGATACAATCCAGCAAAATCTCTCTGTGATTCTTCCTCTGTGTAATCCAAGCTACAGTTTGCATAAATTGTCAGTTCATGTTCCATAATGTTTTTTCATTAAAAATATTCACATATATGCAACTAAGAAGGAGCTTCTGCAGCTTAGTGAATGCTATTACAAGAGAGCCATGAGAGATCATGACTATTGTTAATTAGAAGTATTGAGTACTGTCAGTTTGAAGGTTTCCTGTCAACCAGTCAAAACCAGACTAGAAAGTCTTAACCAGTAACACTGAAGCCAGTGATGCAGTCATCAACAAACAGATGTCAGTCTGTGCTATATATAATTTATTTTTTCCCCTCTAGTTTAATAGCAGTCTTGACATGAGTATTCTGTACAGCAAAACTAAAAGTTTGGAGAGTTTTTCCCCTATTATACTAAATTTCAAAAACATATTTGAACTGTTTAGGAAGCCTAAATCTTATATATTACTAGACTTAGGAGTTTAAAGCTTTTTATGGAAGTGCTAGAGAGAATGTAATCTTCTGGTTTTAATCATATGCTGACAATACAATGTTACTAAGCATAGTATCTATTTTGCAGATAAAATTGTCATCCTTATTCTAAAAAGGACAAAAGAGGTGTGAAGAAAAATCTGAAATACTCAGGAAAGCTTGTACTTGATCTTATCCACAACAGCTGTCTCAACACTGCAGAAAGTCAGGCTAGTTAAAAATGATAGTCTCTCCTGTATCATGTAATGAATAAGAAATTTTATTGATAGCAGTAAAACCTATGTTGTCTAGTGCTATTTCACACAAGACCAATAACTGTTCTATGGTAGCTGTAGATACAGTTTAATATACACATGCATTATTCTGAGTACTTCTTGGCAGTGTAGTTCTTTTATATTAAGTATTATCATTAAAATACAAATTTAAGTGTGACAGAGAAATGAGACCATTTCTCTAGACCTACCTAGAAATTTTGAGGGGAAAAACCTGCACTGGAGAAGCAGGAGGAAGAACAGGAGATGAGAGGACATTTCTATGACATTACGTACCTGTGAATAAGAACCAGCATAATCAACTAGGTTGTAATCCTGAAGAGAAGGAGAATGAAGGAAGGAGTTCTACGCATAAAGACATCATATATATAGTTGAGAGATTTTTGTATGGGTCATCACTTCAAATGGAAATAAACTAAATTTAAAAACCATCTGAGGACTTTTGCACATGGAAAGCCAAATATTTAATAGCTGTTTTCTGCTGCATAATACCATTCATGCTAACATAAAAAGTTTCTCCTAAAAAGCTGCTTACTGTAAACATGTAAAAGTATTTTCCTACTGTTACCTTTCTCCTATCTTGGGGATCTTCCCTCCATCATATATACTACCACAGGAGCAGCTCTACTGGTGAGAAGTGAGATGGTTATTTGGTATACTTCTAATGTTTTAAAAATTAAATCTTTTCCTAATAGAGAAGAAATCTGAATCTAATAATCTAGTAAAACATTTGCTTCAGATTGAAGATAGCTTTGCTCAATGCATTCTTTGACATTCTCTAGCATGCTTCAGCCACATCACAGGTGTCGAGTTACATCTGGGCTAAGACTGAGGTTTAGCACATCTAGAAACAGAACAAATTTGTTCACTATGAAGTGTGTTTTTATAGACTGAAGAAGCAGCTGTAACCTGTGAGGAGCTCCTTATTTGATTTGGGTTGGCTGTTGAGTTACTGTGTTATTTTATAGATTTCTCACAGCTTGGATTTATTTGTTTTGCAACTGGATTTGGAAAATATGGGGGGTTGTTGCATTTCTAAACTGTACTTTCAACCTCTTTCTGCCCAAGTGAAAAAATGCAACTTCTCATGTTAAGATACAGGTTTTGTTGTACCTGAACAGGATACAAGGGTCACTCGTTCTGTTCATTCTGGAGGGGACTGAGGGGAGACCTCACTGCAGTTTCAACCCCTTGTGAGGGGAGGAGGAAGGGCAGGCACTGATCTCTTCCCTCTGGTGACAGGGAATGGCAGGGGAGGTTTAGGTTGGGTATCAGGAAAAGGTTCTTTACCCAGAGGGTGGTTGGGCACTGGAACAGGCTGGACCAGGGCAGGGTTCACAGCACCACACCTGACAGAGCTCAGCAAATGTTTTGACATCGCTTTCGGGCACATAGTGGTGGTCCTGTGCAGGGCCATGAGTAGGACTCAGTGATCCTTGTGGGTCCCTTTAAGTCAGGATAGTCTACAATTTTGTGTTTCTTTCTAGGGAGTATATCATCATGAAATTTGTCAAAGGCTGGATTAAAGGAGCATTATATTTAGAGATGTTACTAAATTTACTTACAAGTAAAAAAAATCAAATCAGGGTGAAGAATATGAAAGGCATGGAAAATTCATTGCTTATGCTCTCATATATCTGTATTATTAACACTTTCTGTATTTTTAATAGAAAAAAGCACCTGTTAAGTTTGATGAAACATGCAAATATTTATTAACGTCTTACTGGGATCCGTCGCTTTCCTGAGGCAATCCAGAAGCATATTTGGGCCACTGTGTGTGTGTTTTGTTGAACTTGCTTTTTATCACCAGAGGCAACAAATAATTATTATTAGTTTAGATTTTAAAATGTGTTCTATTCAAACGTGTTCAGAACAAATTCTACTAATGTTTTCCTAGGTCACTGTTTTCTGCTTTATCTATGCACATGAGTGCTTTAATGAGAAAGGTGAGGGTCTTGTATATGAAAAGGATATGTAAATACAATAATTTACTCTTAGTATAATTTAAATTCTAAGTATTGTAAGCCAAGTTGAATTCAATGAAAATTGGTTATTAAAAAACAGAATGAAAATCACAAGCAAAATACTGGGGTTTTATATAGTTATATATTTTATATTATATATTTTATTTATAGTTTATTTATATTTATATATTTTTATACCAAAAATTCTTAAATATAATCATGCAGTTAAATCTTTCATGAAAATACTTCCTAGTATTTTTCACAGCACCTTTTTTCTGATGTTGTGCTCATTTTCAGTGCTCCTGTGGAGTCTTGGGGTTGATAGCTTCAGTCTGTGAGTACAGGTTGTAACAGCAAGTTCTAATATCACCTCAAGTCTGAGAAATGCAGAGCTCATGTTGACCTCTCTTCCTCCCACTAGGATCCACCTGGAGTAATTTTTATGTCTGCTAGCACAGTTTGACACTTTGCTGTTTCTTCACCAATGTGTAGGTTGATGTTACGTATGATTTTATTACAAACTATTCCTTTTGTGTATGCCAGATGCTATTTCCCTCTTCCTTTTGTTGCCCAGCAGTTTAACTGAGCATTGGAGCATTGAAGAACTGGTGCTGGGCTGGGCCTCTTTTTTAGCAGTCCCTTGGTGCTCATCTGCACAATGTCTCCACTTCTCAAAGCCTATGCTGGCATACGAAGCCTTCTCTTTATGAATATCAGTGCATTAGTGCCCAAAGTAGATTCTTGCTATGACTGTAAAAACAGCAGCTGTAATACCCAAAAGGTAAGTAACGGTGACCCAAGTTAGTGATAGCCACCTGTCAGAAGAAAAGCTTCTGTTACAGCTAAAAACATGAAAATGAATCTGCAGGCATGTTTAGGCAGAGAAACCCTCAGTGCTGAAGCTGTGCAAGCCATATTGGAAGCCTGTTACTAGGAGAACCCTGTCAACATCACTGGACTGCAGCATTCACTTATTTCCATTTTATTTTTCCTCTCAATCAATGAATGTATTTCATGTGCATTGTATGAAATAAATAAGTATAAGGACTACAAAAAATGTGTTTACCTATAGGTGTCACTTTTATTAAAGATGTATAGCTAAAATTCCCTGTCACAAAGTCGTGTAACATCCTGACCATTTTCCTGAAAGGACAGAAGTCTGCATATGGAGTGAAAAATAGGAGTCTAGGAAAGTATCAATAGGATCCATTTGAATGAAACATATTTTACCATCTTTTACCCTTTGTGCTAGAAAAAGGTCTCTGTGCATGGATGAGACTGCGTGTAATATATTGCCAGGGACTCTCAAAAAAAAAAAAAAAATCAGATCCATGCCCCATTGTGGCAAAGTAAACCAGGAATGGTGGACTAAAAAAATATACGCAAACTTAGAGCCACTCTTCTCCTCTCACTAAAGCCATTCTTGTAAGGTATTAAGGTTGTTTATCACCATCAGAGGTGGAAAGTGAACTCGTTAAAGAAGAGGAAGACACACCGTACAGATAGTGAGGTGTCCTGGATGCCACCCTTGGACAGGACAGGTGGGTGTGGTGGCCGGGTAGGACAGTGCTCTGACACCGCTGCTGCTGCTGCTGCAGGCACCATGGCTGTCACACCAGCTGTGCCCCATGCCTTGCTGGCAGCTACCTGTCCTTGGTGGTACTTAGCTGCTCCTTCCAAGTGGTTTGCAAAAACTCTGTTTCAGATGTTACGTGGAGGGAAATTGTATTTTCTCCCATTTTTCTCACCATCCCTAATCCCATGATTTTTAAAAGTGGAGCCTTTTCGAACAAAGATACATCAGGTGGCTTATCCCTTGCCCATTCAGCTGAGCATGGACATATGTATCTGAGCTGAACAGGGATGGGATTACTTATATTTTTAAGGGAAAATTCCTGTGTATGTGTTTTGTAGATTCAGATGCTAATCCAACCATCTTCCAATTCTTATGATGTCATCTCTTTTATACCAGATTTTAAATCTTTATCTCAAGAAAGTTTATAAAAATAGCTTCTTTACTGGCATTGAGATTTTGTAGTTTTCATTTTAACGTTACTTTTAATCAAATTGATGAGCCATAACTGAATATTACATACTGGATTGCTAGCTTACTTGCTTATTTTTTAAATGGTGATAATCCAGCCAGTGTTTTTCATTAAAAATACTGCTAGTTTTTTGATAATTTAATACGCACCATATAATGGCTTTATTTTTGTTGCCTTTGCAAATGCACGTCAATGAAAAAAGAAAGAACCATCGTATACTTGCAAAATTTCTTTTTCAGGAGCCTTTTTTCATCTCTCAATATGTCAGCCTTTGGATTAGCTTGAAGGAGGCTTCAATTAAATATAATTTGTGCTTGTTACAAACATTTTAAGGTATTAAGTGAAATATGATTTATTAATGGAACAAAGGAAAAATACAGTGGTGGTGTATGTATTACTTATGTTATGAAAAAACAAGTTTGAGACACAGTGCATAGATGTGATGGTTTTCATACCAGAATATTTATTTCACGTAGTTCAAATTACAAAGATGCAAAATATAGCTCTTGTTTAAACTGCATGAAAATCTACAGTATCCGGGTGTGACTGACAGCCACGTGCTTCTAAATTCATCTTGTTGGAAAGATGGCTTGAATGCTAAGATTTTTCTTGACCATGTGCAACAAAATGAAAAACATTTCACATGCTATGGCACAGATGCTAATAAAATAAAACTGTGTTTCTCTGCTTCCCACTATTTGCAAAATTTTGGATTTTTTAGTTCAGGTTAGTTGTGTTAAATTGGAAACTGAGTTGCAGTATAAATATAGAAGTGTTTTGAGTGTATCCAGTGAGGTTTTGGCAGTGGGTGACAAGAAAAGACCAGTGCCAGACACAGCTGGCTCCAGCTAGCTCTGCAACAGATCTGCCACGGGACACAGCTGAGCCTGTCAGTGAAGCTGGTGGTGTCTCTTGTGAACACATATTTAAGGAAAAACTAAAATACTAGGCAGAGGAGAAGGGAACAAAGGCAGAGTGGGAAACAACACAGGCACCAGCTAAGGTAAAAGAGGAGGAGCTCTACAGCAGAGCAGACATCTACAGTGCTGCTTGTGGGCACAGAAAGAAAGTGTTTTAATTCTTGTGTTTAATGCTCACCTGTTTTAATCACGGCAAAATGTCATTAATTTTCCTTAGATCTGATATGGCCACTAGAGAAGCTGTTGAGCAATCTCCCTGCCTTCAGCTTGACCCAGCTCATTCAGCCTGTTTTCTCCCAGTGTCCTAAGTGCTAAGAAAGGACTGTGAGGGAGCAAGTGACTGGGTAGGAGTTCACCTGTTTGCCAAAGCTAACGTACCAGAAGAGAGGAGGAGTTAGGGAGCTAGTGCATGTCTCATAAAATATCCTTGGTAGTCTAAGTCTTGTTTATGTTGGAGGTTGGTTCTAAATTGGGAGTAAGTTCTTGAAGATAACAGAAGTACACCAGCTAAGTAAGGCAAATACTGAGAATGGAAGTCATGTCCAAGTGTGTGGTTATCTTTATTGTAGCAATTGTGGAGGAGAAAATAAATAGCGTAATCATTGAAAGGATTCTTGTTCAGCAGGCTATAATTTTAATCTGACATTTTCAAAAATAATACAGTTTTTACAGACTTCTAACTACAGGCAGATTTAGGTACTAGTGCATATGAAAGCTATGAACAGAGTCCTCTTGATGTAAGCACAGAACTTCTCTAGCACTGAATAAAGATTTGTCTGCTGCCTCCATCACTGTACCTACCATCTGTCTTGGGTGTGTCTTCTTAGTGCATGCTTCCAAGATGCCAATTCAGACTTAAATGATTTTTTTCATCAAATATATTAATGAGAAATGTTAAAAAGCATATGGAGAAATAGAACCACTTCAGATTTTCTCAGCGGCTCATAATTGAATAAAGATACTACTTCATTAGCAACTGATACTCAGCAGTAGATGCTTGAACATGGCTCATGCAACTCTCCAGATAAATGAAAGACAGTAGGTTACCAGAGAGTAAATTAGAGTATTAAATGACTGAGACTATCCTTGCTGACTTGGCTGAAATTCATCCACTTTTTTCCAGCATAGTATCAAAGTTCCCACAGTGAGGCAGTTATGTTCAGTATAGGCCTCTTTCAGTCTATGTCCATCTATCTATCTGTCTATCTATCT